>JAXIUW010230174.1:0-10247 GCA_035591015.1 Cephalothrix simula
CCCCCCCCCCCCCCCCCCCCCCCCCCCCCCCCCCCCCCCCCCCCGCGGGCGAACATCAAGTCATGCATTAACCAATTTTTCTATCCATTTGTGTAGTAGTATTGTCTGTAAATTAGAATAGAAGAAATCATCGTAGTAAAATGTTGTTTATACTATTGTAAAATCACTGTAACACAAACCAAATTTGATGATAAAAAATCGATTTTTCAAATTATTATTTCTTTCTTTCTTTTCATGTTTTTTATTTTTATTAACATAGTTTATTTAATTTAGGTTCAGACTCTCAATCCACAAAACCCAAGATCTGGCAAACCAAGAAGTTCATCTATTAGTTCACACAGCAGTAACAGCTCAGGGGCACCAAGCCATTATGGAACGCCAGCGCCTCAAAGTCATTATGGTACGCCTGTAGCACAAAGCCCTTATGGAACGCCAAACGTACAAAGCCATTATGGAACAACAAGAGCCCCTACGCAGCGGCCTCCAACTCCACCTCAAAACCAGAATTTAGGCCCGACCATTTCACGCGGCGGGGGTGGGGGACATTACAGAACTCCTAATGTTCCCCCTCCAGTGGCGCCGCCGTCAGTACCTAGTCACTATCAGGCGAATTACTCTGATAGCGGCAGTAACCAGTCTTATGAAGATCAAGGTGGGTATCAAATGGAAACTAATGTGGACGAGAACATAAATTACCAGTCGAATTTCTACGGCCTAGAGACCGGTGCTACAGGTGCGTTTTGAAAGCTTTAAGTGTGCTTTTAAGCTTCAAAACACCTTGAACCTCTTTCGTGCAGTTTTTAATTTCTTTTCAAATTTTATTTTGAAATTCACCCGCTTCTGCATGTCTTAAATGTAGAAACGTTTAACGATTTATTCCCTATCACAATGAGGAACGTTTAATAATTTAGCGCTGCGTTTTTAAAAAAGACAATTTTTTTTATACTAAGGTAACAAAAGTTCGTGTACATATAATATCCTACAAAATCCTTAGCTTACAACTCTCTAGTTAATATAAAAAGATATAAGCCGAAATCATTCTATTCAAGACTAAAATATGTCGAATTTGCTAAGGGACTGTTAATAAAAAACCTCCTTGGCCGCTCGTAAGAGCCAAGGAGAAGAGGGGGTCATAGAAGTTTCCCTACCCCCAAGCTTGGGGTAGGGAGGCAAAATGGGTATTTTCATACCCATGCTCATTTTGGGCCCTTGTTGACCCCTATCCAAAGCCAGGGATTGGAAAATGTTTTTGACCCACGGGCCGTGGGGTAAAAAATTGCCATTTTGGGCCCTTTTTGCTGCCCCCTGCTGTGGCGACCCAGGGGGTCGGAGAAAAATACTTTCTAGAAATATATAGTTTATGCATGGGTACCTGTACCCGCCAACATGCGAAACTGTTGGGGGGTCCAAAAATATACCTCGTTAGGTCCCTCATCTCATAATTCCATCCAACTGGGTATAGTAGTACGAATTCGACTATAATTTAAAATATTTAAAAAAATCATTCGAAAGTATAGTTATATTACGGAGCTCAATTTATTTGAAAAACGAAAAACAAATTCATGAAGTTCAGTATTCGATCGAAGAGAACATATTTTTAAGTTTTACTAAATACATGTATATGTTCAAATTTTTACTTCCGCTTCGTATTTTACGAATTTTAATAGCATGTTTTGAAATTCCTTGCTTGTGGTTAGTACTATAAACGTACATTTTTTAAAAGTTTTTGTTCCTGAATTAAAATTAATAGAGCCGTTAAATGAATGCGCTTTAGCATCGAAATGTTTCGTTTTAGCATCCAATCCAATGCATGATGCATGGCATTTAAATTTCATTTAAGTTCACCTTGAATGGCTTTAAAGTTGTCATTGCGATGAAAAACTAAATATTCTTATATCGGAGTATCCTGAAGAAGACAATAGTGACTCTTTTTAACTTCAGTATAGGTTGTGATAAAACAGTGACTATCCGCGCCGTGATAATTGATAAATATTCTTATATCGGAGTATCCTGAAGAAGACAATAGTGACTCTTTTTAACTTCAGTATAGGTTGTGATAAAAACAGTGACTATCCTCGCCGTGATAATTGTATATTTTTTGAAATATTGCAGGACAAGCTCAAAGGAGGGGCAGTGGATCTCAACCAGCCTATGCTCCAGTTGGTCATTATGGTAGAGGTGGAGGAGCACGCCTTAGTCAACAAGGTGGGCAGGTTGGTGTGCCTCCAAATCAACCACCACCTCCTGCTCCACAAAATCAGGTAATTTTTTTTCATAAAATTTACCGTTATTTCTTATTAAATAAAGGTTTTCAAAATTAAGGGATGAAATGATATTAACTTGACATAATTATTATAATCCTTGTGCATAACAAATATTATGACGTAAACATATTTTCAGCCCGCTAAGGACAATGTCCCTAACGAGGCTAATGAAGACAAGGTAAGGGAGGCTGTGCAAATGCATGTGCTACCTTTCCCTATTTAGCACGCTACCGCTACGCCCTATAAAGTAAAGTCTTTCTTATTCTTATTTCAATATAAGTAGAGTATTTACTTACTTACTCATTTTTGTTTTTATAAAAATTTACTAATGAAGTACGTTTGTATTATAAAGTACATGCAATGTTTAATTGTGCTAATTTTCAGTCTTGTTAACTTTCTTGCTATCTGATGCTATCTAATTTTTTGGACAGAAAAATGTATGTGTGAAAACAATATCCAACCCATTTAAACTAACTAGGGAACTTAAAAAGCATGTTTTTATCATAAGCATGAATAATTACTATTATTATATTTTATATTATTCGTGCGAAACTAATTGAAATGTGGGTTATTGATATTTTAGAGGTTTTTTAAAAAAACAATTAACTTTTTCATTGTGCATGGTTATCTTGAAAAATATAACAATCAAATCGAAATAAATTTTTGATTACTTTTATTGAGCATATTTTGTCTAGTATCTTTTTTTAAAAGTTTTATTCGTTTGCTTACAATGTCTTAAGTCCGCGCGATTTGATGTATATATTCAATGATAAATTCAAATAATCAAATAATTGAGTAATATTACTGAACGTTAAATTAATTTTTTGTTTTAAAATTGTATAAATTTATTTTTGATTAAGAAAATTTTAATTGAATTGAATTAAAATTTGTTCCAGACACTTCAACAGAACCCAGTTTGGCAACACCAAACATCAATTAGTTCAGTCGGTAAGAGACATTTTTACATCATTCTTGTTTTTTTATTAAAAGATATTGTGATGGGTTTTTTGATCTGATTTGAAATTTTATTGTAATTACAAAGGTGTTTGCATGCTTTAGAATTTTCACATATCTTTAAATTCCACTTTTAAAATCCACATGTCTTTTAGAATCTCTAAGTGGTCCATTTTGTCTATTTATTGACCTCACTTAAAATGGTTGAGTTTTTTCACTATCTCCGTGTCTTAATTAATTCCCTCCAAAACATTTTTCTTAAATATTCTTTAAAAGTGTTAAATTTTTGAATCATCCCAATATTTTCTTCTAGATCATATATATCCTCCCCTTTTTGGTAATGACATGGGAAGCACTGCTCCAATGGCAGGCCCCATGCGTGTCCCCCAAAACAGACAAAGTCCCCCTGTTTGGCACCAGGGACACAATCACAATAGACAATCTGTGTCATCCGTGGGTGAGTTTGGTTTTGTATTCCTGTGTTTACTGTTTGTTTCCTTGTCAAGTCGACTGCCTTATCGTTTTGTTGTTATGTTTTTTCCCCATTTTTTTCGTTAGATTTTTTCATTTTGTCCCCCATTTTTGCGTTAGATTTGTTTTGAGTCTGTTTGAGTACTGTTTTTGTCTTGTCTTTGTTTACCCCTGATTACTCATCTAACAAAATAACAAGATATTGCTGAGGTTGCGGCTTTTGCACCTAAAAAATGTTAGAAAAGTCTCTGCACACATGTTATTGCTTTTAAAAGGGGCGTTATTTTTTGTCCAAGTTACAATGAGCTAGGTGTTTTGTTGTCTGTTATTATATTAGCTAGTTAATTTATTGCAACTTTCTGTTAGTTTTCAAAATTTCTACTAGTTATGAACTGGGGTGAATGAATATGATTCTTTCTATGTGACCTGTTCCTGCTGGCCTGTTTAAAAAGAAGCAAAGGAAAAATCCATTTTCTATGGTCATGAGAAACTGAGGCATGACATGAGAAAGTGAGCCACAGTACATTAAGATTTCTGTCCTATTTTGTCCTACCGTAGTGAACTAACGGGTTTGTTTCTATCAATACTTCGATCGAAAGGGGGGGGGGGTAAAGCCCCGGGGTATTGAAAGAGAAACACGAGTGTCCTTCAGTAGATTAATTTTGTCCTAACTTCCGATTTTACGCCAGAAGAGATCAAGAATTTTAGATAGTAAATTTGTAAATTGTCGAATTATGCTTATACAAAGTATTTTGCCCAACATGAAAAGTGGCAGTTTTGTGTGAGTACATAGTAGAGGGTGCAATTCCATTTTCATATTAGACATGCAACCTGCATGCTCTTCGCGAAAGTGCGAAACTGTGTGCGTTTTCGAACTTCAAAAGACCTGGAGGACTTCACTAAAGTCTAATCCTAGCGTAGAACAACCGAAATTGAATTTAGAGCTATTCAGCTATTATAGTATTATAGGGACGAGGACATTTTAAATTGCATTATTCGAGCTTTAAAACTACGATAGCATACAATATGACACATTTATAATATTGCTTTTTGTTGTATTATCGTTTCGTTGCTTTGTGTAGGCTTTAGACTAAGTTGCATATTATTTGAGGAATATTTTAGGTTTTTTTTATTTTAAAATTTATAGTCTTTTATAATTTTATTTAAAATGCTTTCAATTTTTTAACATTTAGACGGGCCTGAAGAGTTGACATTGGCTGTACCGGACTCGGTCATGGTCCTACCTGGTAATACATTTGCATGCTACAAATGTATTGCAGTTGTAGTTATACTACATTAATACTATACTAACTTCCTATCCATTTTTCTTTTTACGTTGAGTGCATCATGACCTTTTTCTGATAACTGAATTTCCCATGCCATAAAATCCAAATATTTTTTATTAAAAGGGTTATTTAAGAGGCATATTATCATTACGTTCACTGCATCATGTCCTTTGTTCTGATATCTGAATTTTCCATGCCATAAAATCGAAATATTTTTTAAAAGGGTTATTTAAGTGGCATTGCACATAAATTTAGAGCAAGTTGGAATACATGTATTTGATGATATCCCTTCGATTTCCTTGAAATTTTACAGCGATTACGAAAAATTTTGAATTCAGCTTCCAGGACCCATTTGGGCTGCCTGGCGGCCATTTTGGATTTTTTCAAAAATAAGCAAAATCGAAAACGTTCGGTTTATTACTCGAGAGAGTGTAAATGCCAGGGTATTGTACTCTGGTATATAATAATGACATATGATCAGGGTTAGACAAAACCAACTGAGTCCGTTTCAAAATGTCGAGGTCATTCCAAGGTCAAGGCCACTGAATAAGCCGTATTGAGATTTGGGGGTACTTTGCGCATGCCCCAGTGGTTATCGGAAGGCTAGATGGGCGTAATGACCCCGGGCCAGAGCTGATCAATTTTATTTAAACCGTCTACTAATTAATGGCATGTATTGGAAAATTTCGTATGCCATTAGAAATCGGAGTTATGCTTCTATCCGTCAGTAATACAAACTTATGTTATAAAATCAGTTTAACTTCAAAAGTGCTAAAAATGCATAAAAACTACAGATCGTAAAAACAGAATTTTAGCAGGTTAATTAGCACTTTCGAAGTGATATATCTATAAAACGGAGCATACGTTTTAGAGCATATGTTTGTATTACTGACAGATAAAAACATGACCCCAAATAGTACGAATTTTTCCGATTACTGATCATCAATTTCCGGTAACGACGATTATCGATTATTAGGAAACTCGAAAAACAGCAGGTTTTTCGAATACATGTCCTGAAAACAGACATTCTAACGTACTCTACACCACCTTTGGTTTTTCTGATGGTTTTTGGAAACTCGAGAAAATTTAACTCAAAATTTGCGATAAAGACGCAGAAATTAGTAGAAACGGATGGACTAAATTCGATCAGCTCTGACCCAGGGCTAGTCCCTTACGCCCGTTTAGCCTTCTGATAACCCTATTAGTGGTTATTTGTCAAGTTCTGGGTTATGAGGCACGCGCAAAGTACCCCATTATCTGAAAAGACGGCTTATTGATCATTATTCAGTTGCCTTGACCTTGGAATGACCTTGATTTTTTGAAACTGACTCAGTTGTCTTTCCCTGATCATATCTCAAATACATGTATACCCAGAGGACAATACCCTGGCATTTATATATTCTCTCTGAGAGACATGGGACTTGTTTTGCAATTTTTAGATTTCGCTTATTTTTGAAAAAATCAAAAATGGTTGCCATGCAGCTCTAGATGGTTTTCGGAAGCTGAAAATTTCAAAATCTCATTCTTTTTATTAGTACAACAATCGCTGAAAATTTAGAGGAAGTCAAAGGATTTCAACTGTTGATTTTGGTCAAAATTTATATACCACCACCACCATGCCTCTTGATATTATTAGAGGTATTGTTTTCTATATCTAAGCATGTTGCCAAAGAAGATGTTCCTACTTTGAGATAAAAGTTATTATCTATAATATCACAAAGATGATAAAGAAATTAAAATAAGAAATTATATTAGATCGTGGACGCAACCGAAAGGCATACTTTTGAATATGCTATCTTATTTTAAATTTATTTCATTGATAGCTGTAATAAGAGAAGCGGGTATTTACTATTATGGCTCATATTGAAAACTATGCCACACAATTACGTCCACAACCTAAAAAAATATTCGTATTTTTCTTAATATCATACATCTTTTAATTATATCTACATCAATTTATAACAATCTTTTGCACGGAATTTTTTATTTATTTTGCATTTGTATCAGCCCGTTTCATTGGGGATAATCTTTTCCTTGTTTTGTGCTTTTGCCTTTTGCTTCATGTGCTTCGTTTTCTTTATTTTTTATTTGCACTGTTTATAAAATAATTACTAATTTTTAATAGAATAATCTAAAAAATTAATTCCCTAAAATTTAAATTGTAAATTACTATAGTTTAATTGTGATTAGTTGGTGCAATAGTATAGTTTATTTAATCATTTAAAATTTTCTAATATTTTTTTTACTTTATCTTTAGTTTCTTTGCTTCAAATGACAAGCCTGTCGAAAAAGAATAAATCAGCTTATAAGTATTTTTCTTCTGAAGATCTCTGAAGATTCAGTGAAAATATTTCTGAAATCAGGGCAGTCCGTTTCCTTGAGCATTGCCACAAGGTTGTTTAGAAATTTATGATAATCTTTAAAATTAACGACCAATCCATTTTCTATTGACTAATGATGAAGAAGCGCGTTCTAGAATCGGTTTGTTTACATCCGAGTTTCACAGATTTCCCGCACATATGACTTAGCGCTGTAGTCAATTTATGAAAGCCTAAATCTAGGTACCTTAGGTACAGGCATAACTAAATCTAGATTTAGTTATGGTACAGGCTAGGTTTGCATTATAAAATGTGGGACCCTTGTTTCTGCGACCTACTAGTATACAATCATAACGATATGATGGGATATTGATATAAACTAGCTGATTTATTATTTTTTGATTATACTGGTTGTCGGCTCTACGTCACTTCACGTGATGTTACACTGGTGTCCGTTCCTAACAATCACTACTGCTTGCCTTTATAGACTCACAGAATTCCCAAAATTACCCCGTCTTCGGAAACGAGATGTCTGCACCCGCCCCGATGGCGGGCCCCGTGCGGGCTCCGCAGGCACGACAAAATGTGCCACAATGGCAGGCCTCTGGTCATTTTAGAAATAACTCTGTTAGCTCCATAGGTGAGTGTCAATTATCCAACTATCGCATGTTGTGTAATTAAAAAATTAAAGGCCTGAATATTTTAAATAATGCGAGTTTCGTATAAACACGCGCCTCAACAATCGGATGGAAACATTGTGCGTGACCATTTTTAAGTGTTTAAGATTGCTTTCTCATATAGCGGCATGGTATCTCTTACATTTTTGACTGGCCTTTGAGGTTACAAATGGATGGAAAAAATGAATGAGGTTATATGGTGCGCAAAACGAGCTTTGCAGAATCATAGCGAAATCTGGTCATTCTGCATTACTGATCAGATTTTGTAGATACAATGTAGTTTTAAGTCACTTTTTGGCTAGGACCCCGAATTGCTAAAGTTAAACCAAAGCTACAATCGGTTCATACAACAAACGATTCAAATCTTGGGGTTAGGCAAAGGTCAAATAATTATGACCTCGAATAAAAAAACTACAGAGGGTCGATTTTACACTTAAAACATATTGACGAAGGGTGGACTGGTGCATTCCTGCCATACACAAGCTCTCCGTTTCATATTCTTTATGGTCATTTATACTCCCCGTCCCCTCCAACCAAAATTGGTTGATTTATGGCGGTAAGACCGACATGTACATGTACACAACGTGTTCCTATGGCCTAAAAGTGGGCAAAAAGGTGTCGCATTCAATTCTTCCATCAATTTGTGCATACAACTTTTGTCATATACTGTATACCCTATAACCTTGGTAAAAATCTCGCAAAATGTAGGTCTTTTAAGCCCCATTATTTATTAAGCGTGCAAATTATTGTCATTAATGGCGATGCATGTCATACAAACGTGTTTTACTATTATATATATCGGTAATCTGTTGTGAAAATTTCGCTTAAAAATTACACACCTTTTAAAGTAACGATATTTCATGCATGCATCATGTTAATATTCCTCAATGACACCCCCTTATTACATGTACCTGACATTATTCCTAATATTATAAAATGTAGAATATTTATTTTTCTGTACTGTTTATATCTTTAGTGACTACAATTTTCTAAAAATAAAAATTGAATATCTTTTGCTTGTAGATTTTTGCACGAATTTTTTAATTTTAGAAGTATATGCACTAATTATATTTCTTTAGTATTTATTCTTTTATCTCTTAAGTTAATCTTGTTAATGTTGTATTGTTATAGACCATGGCTACCCCAGTCCCAACCCAGAAATGGATCATTACCAATATCAACAAAGGCAGAATTTTAGGCAAAGTATGAATGGTATGTTAACTGAACAGACCAACACGTTTTTAAGATCTTAATGTTTTTTCTATACCCCAATTTTGTTTTCGTCCAAATTCCGCTGTTAAAATTAAACCCTCCCCAATTCTGTAGTTGTTAGGAAATTTTACCGAAAATTTTAATTTTAAAATTTTACTTCATCTTCATCAAAATACAAATTGTTGCGTTATTGTTTCGATCACTCCCCCCCCCCACCCTCCGTGTGGACTGTAAAATTTTCTCGCTCGTTTACTAGAGTAATATCAATGGTAATGGGACGCCATTTGACAAGTTAAGCCATTTTTATTATACCAAGAATGTATTCTTGTACATTATTGATTATACCAAATCTGTACTTATCTGCAATCTGTCCGCAAATTTAATATAGTATATGCATGTTATGTACGGTTCAGAAATATTGTAAAAGGAAAGTTTGGCTGCTGTGCAGTAAGCAATATATACATCTATATATTTGCTTACATGTCATAAACAGATCATATTTTATCCGAGACTATCTGCTACTCTATATTTTTATTCTATATAATTATAGCTTCTAAATAGTTACACCTATAACCTCATATAATATTATACTAATTGAACTCTCTTAATATCAGCCCTTGTCAGCACTGCTTCTCGAGCTGTGCTTAAAATGGCTGCTTAATAGCCTTATGCCAGTTCAGAAACATATGGGTTAATATTTGCTCGTTTATCATGACTAACCTTTTATTTTAACCTTGACCTTTTAGCCTCGCCGCCTCCACCTCCACCACCTGGTGAAATTGATGCATCGCAACTACCGCCACCTATCTTTGACTCAGCAGATGAGTATGGTCAAGATAATTATCCAAATGATGATGATTGGGTTCCTAAAGAATACATTGAAAGAGGTAAGACAGAGGTTTCATACATATATTTTCAGAATGGGTGCGTTTTTAGCCTGGTTCCCCAGCCCTTTTCTGGATAACGATAAAAAGAAAGGGGCCAGGTGTCAAGTATAGCCAGTCTATGAACCTTTCCGGTTACATTGAACGGATAGTCAAATGACCGGATTAACCCCTGACACCA
>JAXIUW010230285.1:0-18065 GCA_035591015.1 Cephalothrix simula
ATTTCTGATCATCAAAATCACTTATTTCCCTTTTGTTCCAAGAGAAATCTAACGCCCAAAAATTGTTGTATTTATGGACGGGAAGTGAAGTTTTAGGTGGTTTCTACACAAATAGGCCTAAGAGACCCATTGCCATCATTTAGCGATGAAAAAATGAAAATATGTTACTACTCTAAGGACCGGCAAAATTTTATTTGAATTAGTATAGGGCCTACTACCGAGTGGAAAATTTATAAAACACAAGATTAGTCAAGACCGTTAGAAATTATTATTAGAAGATAGGTGACATAATTTATGACGTCATACTTTTAGTGCTGACGTGGCGATAAATTTTAATGTTCGGTACCAAGAGTTATAAAGTCATAAAATATGTGTCACAGAGATCGTAGGCTAATTCTGTGCTATTGAAAACGGATTCGCCATTTAAATTTTTTTTTTAGCCAAAATTATTTTTTTTTTGTTTTTTTGGGCAGAAATTGGGTTTTGGGGTCCCAGAATACATTTAATGTTTATTTTATTCTAAAACAAGAATTAAAGCACATTTGTTAAGTCAAATCTTCACTTTGTTTTTCTGAAGATACGGATGACTGAATATGGTAAAATACAATTTGGCTTAAACTTTTCAGTTACTTCGTTATTTGTGCGAATAACGAAGTTACTGAAAATTTAAAGCCCAATAGCTATGCAACTGAATCAGTGACAGGTGTCAACTAGCTACCATGGTATGTTCCCAAAATCCTTTCTAGTTTTTTGTCATCTTTCAAAATTTTTCTCATTCGCAAAACACCGATTTTTTTTCGTGACGAAGTGGAATTGGTCAATTTAAATAACGTATTATTTGTAAGAATTTAGTCGCTATTACACATTATAGTGCTACATGAAGTTGGATATGATATAGTGAAAAATATGCCGCTCTCGTATCTAATCGCTGGCGAATATATTTTCGCCCAGTGATGGTGACTCTATCACTGTCTATAGAACAGTCTTTACACTTACAATTATAGAATATAGCATTTTAAAGCACAAACAAGCGTTAATCTATATTTATGAATATCATCATAATTTAATTTATTGCCACCGGCTTTCTGTGTCTATTTCCAGCCAATAAATAACATGCATGATCATTTCACAAGATCCGCATCTGCTGCAAATTATTGCCATCATTCAGAACTGACTGCATTAAAAATTCCCCTTTCCGTTTAAAAGAATAAAAACGTATGAAAAATTTAAGAAACATTAAACATCTTGCATTGAGACATGCATAAAATTAGTATATTATCTCAAAGTGCTTTCCAGTTGCGACGTTGACATATATTAATTACTACAGTCTTTTGGTATGTACTATGGAATTCATATTTCAATTGTATTATGTTATTTGTGGTGGACCCAAAGGCCGTGAGCCACCGCTCCTGCTCCTCAACGAGGGCATATTGGTCGTGGCCCGATACCTTCCTGGCAGGACTGACCACGATCTTTATGATGATATATGCATATTGATGGAGGTGTTTAGTGTCGTAACATATCGTTAGCAATTCTAGTAAAAAAGTCCACAATTCAAAATTTTGATTGATTTAATTATTTTTAATCCAACGTTTCGGATTTTTTCTAAAATCCATTATCAAGGAATGAGTAATTTGAAAAATATTAATATTGATTTCAGGCCCTTGTTAGGTCAATTTTAGGGAAATTTCAATACGGAATCCGAATATCTAAATGTATCGAAATCACCAAAACAATGAAGAAATAAATTTGTAGACCCAGACTAGAAGTCTGCAAAAATCTACATTTTTCCGAGCGAGAATTTATTTATCAAGACAAGGGTCTGGACTGTATATTTTGATTTTGGAATTTTATTTGAGTGTCTGGATATTGTATGGCAAATGACTATTCGGAGGCTTCTAGAAAAGGGCCAAGGACCTACTTTTCCGCAAACACAATCAAGGTACAGCTCCCCATCCTAGGACTATCCTAATCAAGTAACCTCTCATTGTCTGAATGGTCATGCTAAAAATGTAACGAATGGTTATAATTGGAGAGCCACATGGCTGCCTTAGGGAGTTAAAACTTTTCTACAGCCATAACTTGTATATAGGTTCAATAGAACTAAGATTTTAACAATACAGGTTGAATTCATTCATTCATTCATTACTCATATCACTGGCTTACAATATTCATTTACCTTGCAAATGTGCAGTTTCTAGACTATCCTCTCTTTCATTATTAAATGGTTCTATCAATGCCACATCTCTGTCTAATAGAGGGCGTGGAGTTCCTTGTAGCCCTCGTTTGTATGAGATATTCAGATCCAGTTGACTATATTCTTCAGCATCATTAGAATCCGGGTTGTACAACTCTTCAGCTGTAATAATGTTCACAATAGATTTTTTTCTTTGCCTGACATTTTCCTCAATTACATTTAAGTATTCATCCATTGATGACTGACTACAAGTTGACAAATCAGCTGCTGACATACATGACGACACCATGTCTCCTTGATAATCAGTAGTTATCAACTTGGTTAGATTGTCTTGTACGTCGGCAAAAATTGGACCCAATTCTCTGGACAGTTTGCTGTAAAGCCTTATGATAAATATTTCATCGAAACTTTCATCATAAATGACTGCATCATCATAACCCTGCTTTAGTACGTCGGAAACATTAACGCTTACCATTATATCATGAAGTAATGTTGGTGCTGTCGTTTCAAAAGAAAAGCTATCATCCATACTAGGTGTTGTAGTAACGAATGTTGGCTGAAAGTTAGCATAAGGCAATTTTGGTAACCTAAATCTTGGTTCACGAACCATAAAAATAGGAATACCGAAGTATGAAGCAATAGCAAGAGTATTTATGCTATTTTGATTTAGGACGGTTTCTGTCGTTAGATTAAAAATGAATACATCACATTCGATCACGTGATTACATACATCAGTCCAATTAATCTGTTTTCCATCTGATTGAGGCCCAACTTGAATATAGGTAAAGGGTATCAGGGGTCTTATCAACCTGTCAACTTCAGCGACTTGATAGAGATTATGTGATTGTAATGAGACAATATTAAAACCATCACTACAAATGTATACCTGAGGTACTGGACCGCATTTTAATTCACGCAATTTTGTGAAACTTCTTGAAGCCTTTGTCTCTTTGCTTTCGTTTTTATCTTCATAGCTATTTGATGGTACATTAATTATGGCCGACAAATTAGTAGATGCTAGAAGTTCATCATCTGTTAATAATTCAGGATAAAGATATAAAAACTTAGATGTCAAATAAAAATCGGATTGTCTTTTGATGAGCCAGGATCTAATAACTGATAAATCAGGAACACCGGTGTCTTTAATTTGTAGCTGCTTCTGGTTTATGAGTTCTCTGTAAGATTGTCTGTATTTTAATTCTGAAATAAAATAGTTTAATTTAATTGGGAAAAGTTACAAAAATAATGTGGATAAAGAAAAATGATATAAATGTATGACTTACGCGTCTTCTCTTCTTGCTTTACTTCCAATGATTTTGGACTGCAACTTTTCAATATGTCACCAAATTTATCAATGGTTGGATGTGTTTTGAACTCAGGATAGTAATCAAAAATCATCAAAATAATGCTGATATGATTTCGTTCTTCATTTAACCAGTTTTGAGCACCATCTCTAGTTTGAATTAAATAAAATGCATCAACTTGAGAAATTGCGTCATTTTCAGGGGCTTTCGTTTTGTCACTAATGAGATGACTCAATTCCTTAATAGCTTTATGGTACCTCAGCTCAGGGTAGAACTCTAAAATCGTTGAGTATAAGTTATAGTTAGAGCTTCTGTCTTCAAGCCAGTTCTTTGCTTTTTCTATCGTTTCAACATGACTTTCTTTGCACTTCAATATGTGCATCATTCTCAAAACAGTCTCATTTTCGAATAAGTTAGGATTTGTACCAAGAAGGAAATATAATTTATTTATGTTATCACTAAAAATAGAACTAAGCCACTCTTCTGCTTCAGAAATGTTATTTAATAAACATTCTGTTGAATCGAAAGTGTTGTTCTTACCAGAGGCAGAGTCTTTTCTTTCGATAAATGAATCTCTTTGTTTTTCTGTGTTGCAATATCTCATCAGAAGAGCCTTGAAATCTTTAATATATTGATGTTGATGTAATTCCGGGTAAAATTCAAGTATTGACGAGACTTTTTGATAATAACTATCATTGCTGTCTAGCCATTGCTTTGCCTTTTCAAGTGTTTCAATATGGCTGCCATCTTTGTAATGCCGTTGTAATTCATTACCATTCATGTTTGTTTGAGATGTTGTGTCATATGTACTGGTGTCATGAACTTTTTGAAGAATCTTCCTTAAATCTTTTATTGCTTGATGATTTTTCAATTCTGGGTAGAATTGAATGATTGTAGAATATACATCAATATTCTTTGTCCTATTTTCTAGCCATTTCCTCGCGCTACCTATGGATCCAGAGGGATTTTCCTTTTCGGGCTCATCTGATGCTTTTTGTAATGGATCTGATAGAAGTTTAGATAGTCCGATGACATTAGGATGTTCATGCATTTTGGGGTGGTTTTTAATCAGGTTTCGATAGACATCAAGATTAATCTGTTCATTGTCAAGCCAGGTCTGAAATTCTTGTTCCGTCTTTGGAATCATCATGAAAGAAAAGCAGTCCATCATATCGTAAATAGTCTTATGCTTTACTTGGGGATGGTGTTGATAAATTGTTTTAAAATTTTCTGCATCATGTTTTCTTTTATCTAGCCACTTCATTGCTGAATGAATATCATCAAGGCATGGATCAGCAAAATCCCCTATTGCATATAGGTAATCAGTGAGATCCTTAACACATACCAAGTCACACATCTCAGGATTATTGTTCAATACATCTACTATTTCCGGACATTTTGCGTTCAACCAAATGCAAACATTTGATTTTGAATTTTTGTCGCATAATTTTCCGAGGCTTGCAATAGTAGTGTGTGTATTCAAAGATGGGTGTTCTTTAGCAATAAATCTGTAAATTGAAACATCTCTTTTCTTCTTGTCAAGCCAAGCTGTTGCCGTTTTTAAATTTCTTAATTCATTTTTTATATCTTCGTCCTTAGATACAACCTTTGTATTTGTGTCTGTTTGCGTATCTTTATCTTCAAAACAAAGAGCATTTTTGAATAACATGTATAAATGTTTAATGGTTGAATGGTCAACCAAGTCATAATTCCGCTGAAAAATAGCCTTAAATATGTTGAGATGGCGGCTTTTATCATCTAGCCATTCATTAAGCTTTTGATGATTACTATCTTCTGACGGTAGGAAGATATCCTTAATGTATGTAACTGGTTCAAGATTTTTCAGTTTTGGATGAATTTGAAGCACGTCATTTAGAAATTTGTAATTTCGTTCATTATCTTCTAGCCATTTGGATGCCAACGAAACATTTTCTAAAATATTCCTCTCTTTTATGTATTTTTCTTCATACTCAGGAAATATGAATATACTTTTTATCTCGTTCGATAATTTCAAACAGATGTTAATTACATCATTATTCCTGATTTCATTTCCATATATTATAGCTGATTTCCATTTTTCAACTAAATCTAGAGAAAGAACCTCTTCTTCATCACTAAAAACATCAAGTTTGTTAGCCTTAGGCAATTGAAATCCTGATGAACGCAAAGCAACAATTTTAATGCCTTTTTCAATTGCTCTCTTATAAATTAGCATAGAGTTTATGTCACTAACTGTATTATCTGACATCATAAATACTAGCAGAGAGCATTTTGACAGCGCTTCGATTTCATTTAATTGATCAATATCATGCCCATAAAACATTACATGAGAAAAGGTGTTGGTAACTAGACATTTTTCAAAGTAATTTAGGGTATCTATTCTGAAATTACTTGGATCAACAACGAAAAAAATATTGGATACGCTGTTTAATTCTTCACAAACCGGCTCAAACATTTGTTGATTTAGATTTAGAATTTTCTTCAGACCCATCAAAACTGGATTTTCTTGAAGATCAGGATTTACCTCAAGCATCTTCTCAACAATGCCTACTTCAGACTGAAATGAATTGATAATTTTTTCTGCTTCTTCTTTGATTGAAAATATTGATGAATTAATATCTAATGTGTCATACTGAATTCCGGAGTCACATGAAACACGGGTATCCTTTTCTTCCTTTACCATAGATGGTAATGTCAAATCAATATCGATCTCATTACAGAGATGTGCAAATGTGTCAATTACATTTTCAGCACTGATTTTAGATTCAAAAATCACTGATTTTCTGAATGCTTCTTCTAATTTTGAGTAAAATTCATCAGTTTCTTCTGTTATCATGCTTAGTTCCAGTTCCTCTTTTAATGGAATAGCAAGGTTATTCTCATGAATAAAAACTGCAGGGATATTTTTCTCAAAAGCCTCATTCAAAATCACTAAACTACAGTGATCAAAAAGTGTTTGCATTGTAATCATGAATATCAGAGCTGTACAGGATTCAAACGTAACAGTTTCAGGGTCAGACATACTCTTCCAGTGATGTCCAGGATGGAGAATATGAGAATATCCATTAATTTGAAGGAGTTTGCTCAGATAGCTTAATACTTGTTCTTCAAATTGATCTTCATCTAAGATTGAAAACAAGCTGGGTTTCATTCCCTCTTCATTTTTTATTAACTTAGGCAGAAGTAGTTGCTGTAATGCCTTTATAGTGGGGAGGTCAATTAAACTAGGGTGTTTAAGCAAAATTCTTTCTATTACGTGTTTCTCAATTGTCATCGAATCAAGAACACGGATTGCTTCCTCTTTAAAGTGTAATATATCATCAAAATCATTTATATCATATTGGTTTGAAGAATGCACCTTTTCTTCCTTATGAATAGTGGGTAAACTTAATTCAATGTCTATTTTATTACATAACCGTGCAAATATATCAATAATATTTTCGGGTTGCAATTCTCCACTAAAACAAACCGACGTTTCAAATGAATTTTCAATATTTGAGTAAAATTCAGTTGCACTTTCAGTAATCAAATCTAGATTTAGCTGGTCGAATGCTGGCAAATTAAAATTTTGAGATCGAACTAACACAATCGGAAGATCTATTTCTAATGCTTCTTTCAGAATAACTAAACTACAATGATCAAACAAAGTTCGACTCGAAGCCATAAATATCAATGCTGAACATTGTTTCAATGTTAAGGTTTCAGGGTCTGCCATACTTTTCCAATGATGTCCAGGGTACAGTATGTGAGAGCGGCTGTTTATCTGCAGCAATTTACTTACGTATCCATACATTTCATTGTCGAATTTCTCATCGTCTAGTATTGAAAACAAACAAGGTTTAACATCACTATTATTGATGAGAATAGGGTTAATGACTTCGTTAATCTGTTGTAAAACTGGATGTTTAATTATGTCGGGATGTAAATCTATTATTTTTTTTAAATATGGAGGGTTTAGTGCAAATATAGCACTTTCAGCTTCTGATTTATCATGTAAGATGTTAGCAATGTCATCAGTATTGTATTGGGTATTACTTTCAATCCTTTTGACTGTCATACTAACTTTCATAGCTGGTAATGATAAATCAATGTCGATAAGATTACACATTTTTGCAAAAATATCAATTACATTATCAGTGGTAACACAATCCGAATAGGTTAAAGCGCTATCATATAAATCCCTAATTTGTTGCTTCAGCTCCTCAGTATCATCAAATAACTCATTGACATCTAAATGAGCCATGTCACCTGTTTCAGGGCGCAAACAAACAAGGGGAATTTTTTTCTCCAAAGCCTTGTTCAAAACGACTAAGCTACAGTGATCCCTCAAGGTTCTACTTGTCATCATGAATACAAGAATGGTACTGTTATCAAACGCCACTATCTCGGGATCTGTCATATTTTTCAAAAGATGACTAGGGTACAAGATATGAGAAAATCCATTAATTTGAAGAAGCTTGCTTAGGTACTGATTTATATTGTCTTCAAATTCTGTTTCATCTAAAACAGAAAATACAAATGGTTTGGCATCAATCGATTGTTCAATAATTGATTTGTTCAATGTACTTTGAATTCCTTGTATTGTTGAGTGATTTATCAAATGGGGATGATGATCAATAAGAGCATCAATGACTAGTTTTTCATAATTCATTGACTCTAAAATCTTCATAGCTAAAACATCATTGGAAAACATTTCTGATATATCAAATATGTCAAACTGTATTGATGAATCAGTAGTTCCATTTATTTTAGAAGGGGGCCTATAATCCGTGGAAGGAAATGACAGTTTAACATTAATTTCATTTCCTAAATTTGCAAAAACATCAATAACAATGTCTGTATTTAGGACATTTTCATACACAAAGGCTTGTGTATATCCATTCCGAATTTTCTCAAGCAGGGTTTTATCAAATACATTTTGAAATTTAATTTCCTTTGGGATGGCCAGATCATTTTCACGTAACATTACAACTGGAACATTTTTTTGGAAAGCCTCATTCAAAATTACTATACAACAGTAGTCAGAGAGAGTTCTTTCAGTCATCATAAATACCAATGCCTCGCACTTGGCAAATGAATTAGTTTCTGTATCGGCAGTTTCCTGGCCAGGATAAAGAATATGCGAAAAGAAATTAACCTGAAGGAGCTCGCTTAAATAGTTTGAAATATCACAGTCTATTTTCGCATTATCTACAATTGAGAACATACACGGTTTTACATCTGTGTACTCTATTGCATTTTTTAATAGCTGGAATGCATCCATTATAGTTGTATGCTCTACTAAGGCGGGGTAATATTCAAGAATAGAAGAATATGTGGAGTTGCTAAGGTCATTTTTACTGAGCCAAGCTTTTGACTTTTCAAAATCATCTAAAACATTGTTTTCTCCATTTAAAACATTTTTTAGTTTTAATAAAGTTGGATGATCCTCTAGATTAGGGCAATCCTCAAGTATTTGGGTGATTACTTCAAATTCATCAGCTTTATTATTTAGATATGTATTGGCCCCATCAAATGTTTCTAGTGGTGTTTTATCAGTAATTTTGTGGATGGCGATAAGGAATTTGTAGAATTCTTTGACTGTGGAATGCTCTTTTAAAATTGGATAATGCTCTAAAATCAGAGAAAATTTATCTACATGAATTTCTGTATCACATAGCCAATCACTAGACCTTTCAAGCGATTCGATTATAGAATTAATGTCGGAGTCATCACTAAACAGCATTTTAAGAGATGCAAAGGTTTCATGATCTCTTAGAGAAGCGTGGTTCTCGTAGATGAGTTTGTAGTGTGCATAATCAACCCACCTTTCCTCTAGGTATTTTGTAGCATTTTCAATGTCAGAGAAATCTGCTGACTTTTCCGATTCATCTGTTTGCACAGCAAAGTCAATAGATTCATGCAATTTAATCTCGGGAAAGATTAATGATTTCCCAACTTGACATGAAATACTCGTGAATATTTTATGGAGGTCATCTTTATTAAGCTTTGATTGAACATCTATTGCATATTCCCAATTTCTGTACAAGTTTGCTATAAATATTTCTTCGTTATCAAATACATTTGTACTCAAATGAAGGGGTGGCTCCATACCATCTGGTCTGACTAGCAAAACTGGAATATCATTATTCCAAGCATTATCAAGAACTCTAAGTGCAGTATCATCATCAAGGGTATTATTTGTAAGGATGAATATTATTATTGAGCACTTTGAACTTAGCGCAAGTTCATCTACAGTTGATCCAGACGAACCAATATCGTGATAGAAGAGATGAGAATTACCATTTCGTAGAAGGAATTGCCCAAAAATCTTAAGCATGTCATCCGATAGGACTGACTGATCAACAACACTAAATATCGAAATAGTTTCATCTTTGCTATTATCGTTAATCAGACTTGATATGTATTCAAAAACGGAATGCTGAGAGAGTGTAGGAAACGTTTCTATCATATGGTTGTAAGTATCATGGCATTTTTGTTTGTCTTCCAGCCACTGCTTAGCAGAACTCAAATCATTGAGAAAATTGTCATTCAACTCTGCAAGAAAATCGAGGATAAAAATGAAAGTGGTCATACTGTGAAAAAAGTATCATTTTAAAATTATCATAAAGTATCAAATTAAAAAAAAAAGTTGTTCTGTATTTATCTGGTGTTTGTATCTAGAATTATCACTTCTGACAGCACCAGTAGAATTAAGTCAGCAGGTCATGAATTAGTAAGAGTTATTAGAAATCATCATAATATAAAATGCTTTAACATTTTTATTAATTTTCAAAAAACGTTACTTTTATGATATACTTACCCGATAAGGAATCTGTTGAATCAGCTACAGCAATATCCATATTTGAGTCATATTTAAATACGTTGCCAAACATAGTCGAAAGTGACTCATACAAATTAACAATGTCATTTCTTGAAATTTGATCTCCAAACATAATTCCATTTTCATACAGTTCAGGTAATATCGACTCAAGTTCTACTTGTTCCTTGATTTCATTCACAGTAGGCAGAGAGGAGAATTGAATATATTCTGGGTCATCATTGATTAAGTCTAACAGTGATTCCCAGTGTGAAAGAATCGGGAGACATGAAGGAAGGTTCTCCTCGAAATGGTGTATAAACACTACTGGGATCTCTAGGTAAGATGCAAGAACTAAAGTAAGCATTGACAATTGATGATAGATAAGATCGGCATGAAAATGAAATATGAGAACATCTGTTCGACTTAAATTATACCACAAGTTTTCAATTCCTTGCTTTGAAGAATCATTGTTTGGCATTCGATTCACAAAACAAAAAGGTAAAAGTGACCTCGTGATTAATTGAACAGATTCCTCCCAACTTCTCATCGGGTTGTAGTTAATGTCTAGAGGCTGACCGTAAATCATTACATTTGATGCTCTCGATGCACTTATTATTGAACTTCTATTCCCCTTAAAAGATATCAACAAATCAGGCCAGTTTTCATTAATTTTCTCTAAGGTGTCAGCATATTGTAAATTCTTTGAAAGCCATGATTTTGCTTCCTGAACATTTGATATCAAAAATCCTTTATTTTGACTTTGGTTTGCATTATCCAATATTTGTTCATTACTATCCTTTGAATCAAGCATTTCGCAAAAGTCATTTAAATTTATGTCAATTTGGTTATCTTTGCATTCATCATCATTCAATGTCTGAAATACAAAATCATTTCCATCTTCTGGTATGAGTAAATTCTCCTTGGGTTCATCTTTTTCATCCTTTATACTTTGTGTTTGCCAATTTGTTAAGGACTTTGAACTCTCGCTAAGTAAATTAATAACTTCAGCATCAGGTGTGTATGTCCACTGTTCAGGTGAATCTATTGGAGTTTGAAATTCAACCTTGCTTTTAGGACGAAACGTTAACGATGATGACGACTTAATTAAGCATTCTGTAAAGATATTTTCATCAGCATCATATTTTAGCTCTAAATCATCACTGATTTTAATTATCTCATCATTTTTGCTATAGTTATTTTCCGATTTTTCACGTTTGCATTCTTCATTCTCTCCTGTTTCAGAAGGATTTAAAATGAAGTCCTCAGATAAACTTAATGACACAACAGATCCAACTCTAGACTGAGTATTTTTTGTTACCTCTTCATCAACATCAAGCTTACTTTCAGGATAAAATTTGAAAGAAGTTGATGAAGATATTACATCATTGATATCATAAACATTATCTTTGACATTCTCCTCCAATATGAAATCATCCTTTGTTGTTTTATTTGTTACTTCTTGATCTTTTTTGCGATCGCTATCGTTCGTTTCTTGATTGAAAACAAAGTCATCTGTATGTAATGAAAAAGCAGATTCAGATATATCCTGAATGTACCCCCTTTCGTCTTCCTCATCTGTGTTCATATTATTCTTACTTTTAGAAATAAATTTTAATGATTCTGATGATGACATACTTGCATAATTAACCTCCTTATTGTCTAATTTTTTAACATTTTCGCTGGAGCTATTTACAAATTTTCCATTCACACAATCATCACTCTCGTTAGCTTTTGGCGATTTAAAAATAAAGTCTTCAGTGGAATGTAATGACACGATTGACTGACTTAACTCTTTCTTCCTCTGATCAACTGTGAAACTTGTCAACTTTTGATCATCAGTTTTTAGATCAGCATCACTTATATCATCAGTGCAGGGAATGAAATTCCAATCATCTTCTGACTCGGCATCAAGAATAATATTTTGACTATTTTCTGGCGAGCGCTCAGGGCCAGCTTCGGGATTATGCTCACAATTTTCAAATATTTCGAATGCCAATGATTGTTCTGAATTACTTTCTGATATTGTTGCTTGTTCTTGGTAATTCGAGGAGGAAGTGTTCACCCCTGAGTCTTGAGATTCTTGAGCAGATAATATCTTACACTCAGGTGAATTTGAGGAATTACTTGAGTCATCATCAAGTTCAAGGTTGAGTTCATCATCTTCATAATCATAAAGTTTTTTTTCTACACATGACGCATCGGCTTCACCTCCTTCATTAAAGGTAAATGTATATTCTTCAAGCATATCTTCGCAATCATCTACTGTGCCGCAGTTATTCAATGTCAGTTTGACACCAGAGTCTGAATGAGTAACTCCCGAAACAGAAAGATTCTTGTCAAGAGAATCATTCATATGCTCAACCTCTGCATGAAAATCAGAAGAGGAATTATATCCATTTAACTCATTATCATTTGCCAAGGAGTTAGAGAGACCTGAATCAGTAGTTGATTCACGAAAATTAGATGTCGTCCTTCCAGAACTACCAGATAAAGAGGGCAGTTTTTCACTATTAGGCTGGGAACTTGTTTCATTATCATAAGCCATATCATCTTCTTCAGACATATCATTAAGGTCAGAGTTTTCAGACGGAATATCAGGTCTTTCAGTTATATTTGTACTTTCAAAATGATCGATTGAAGTAGGTTCATAAAATTCATCGCAAATAGAATGTTGTCTTGTCAACTTAACAGATGAACAATCTTTAATTTTTTCAACAACGTCTTCCTCAAAACTTGTGTCAATATATTGAACTGTTATGCCTGTAGTTCGTGGATCTTCTATTGTTGGTTGCGGCGAAAGGCTACCAGTCGGACTTGCAGGGTGTGAAAGAGGGTATTCAATAACTGTGCTAGACAAGCTTCCATTTCTAGATCTGGGTGTGTGTTCATATGGATATGCCGCGAGAAAGTGCTCGGCTCGAAATGAAGAAGCACTATCAATTCCATCTATTCCAATAGGAGGGTCTGTCTCTTCGATGAACTCAAAAGAGTTCCCTGAAGGAAGACAAGCATTAACTTCTTCTTGCAATAATTCAGATATTCGATTCTTCGCAGCAAGTGCCTTTTCCCCAATATGATTTTGCAAATGGTCAAACAGGCTAAATATAGATGCACCCATCAATGTTCCATAATAAATAACTGAATCGCTGTAACCAGCTTTTAATAATCCACCAACATCAATTTGGTCTATATCATAAGGTACCATTGATGACAATTTAGATGATGGTAAAATTTTTCCCATTGATCTCATTCTTTGCAAAACCCTTTTTGCGACCGTCTTTCTTTGTTTTGGTTTGACTTCACCAGCAAGTTTCCTTATGTTTGGAGACATGACATCTTTTGGTAAATGAAATTTATTGTCTCGTATAATAATAACTGGTATTTCGTAATAACTTGCAATCGCCAATGAATTTATAACAGTTTGGTTATGTATGGTTTTATCATTTAGATCCATTAGAAAAACTTCGCTATGAACAATTCTACTAGATAATTCCCAATAATTATCTGTAGCTGCATGACTACAACTATTTCCATTTAGGTGAAAAAAGGGTATTAGAATGCGGGAAATTTTTTCTGCCGTTGTTTGGCTCCTTTTTGAAAATCGCAAGAGGTTGCCTAAATTGTCAATATCATTTGTGCAAAGATATATTGTAGATACTTTTGACTTTTCAACAGCTAGTGACTGATCCAGCATGTTATCCGAGTGGCTAATGTACTCTTTTGTGACATAATTCTCCAATGCCGTCCAGGCTGGTTCAAGAGCAGAGTGCTCCAAAAGCTTTGGGTAAATTTCAAGTAAATGGATACATGTATTAATGTCTTCCTGTCTTTTATCTAACCACTTTTTTGCACCTTGATATGTTGGGAAAATTCCAATAGATACTTCTTCAAGCCTCCAAGCTTCATAATCGCGTAAGCTTATAAAACTTCGTTTGTAACTGACTTTTTCTGCAAAAATATAAATATGAAATATGAATTTTCAATATATGGCTTTTATATAAATAACTGCTTATATTACACGAAGAAGCGTTCAATAACTGTTTTATTGAACAATATCACAAACATTTGCCCGAAACTATGACAACCCGTCATGGCCATAAATAGTCAATTGTTCAATAAAATAAATTATTAAACAATATGAGTATCTATGCCAACGACGGGTGGTAATCTTCATTATGTCGGTCAAATATTTGTGATATTGGTTAATGAAGCAGTTATTCGACACCTCTTCGTGCAATATGAGCTGTTATTTTACCTCGGCGCTGCTCGTATATTGCACTCAGAAAACGTAAAATAACTGTATAATATTTATTTCATTTCAAGTGGAAAATTACCCTAGCATTTTCTTAAATGTATTGTTTAATTATTAATTAACATCTTAATCTACTCCAAAACTTTGTTCTTGCCTCCTTTTGTGTATTCACTTAAATGTAAATTACATATTTATAGGCACTGCCATTTTTTATTTACTTTCATTTTTACTTTTGTTACGTGACCTGGGATTAGTCAATTGATTGATCTGCGCCCTCTTTAGCTGTTAGAGTGCGGTCTTTATTTCGAAAAAGCTTAACAATGAAATTATTAAATTAGTAAAAAATTATTAAATTAATGCCGTCATGCATGGAAATTGGATGTTCTGGCTAAGAACAAAGTGTCTTAACATGCTTAATTTGAAGGGAAATACCGATAGTAGGCTATTTCGTTTAGTAGAAAAGTAGGCATAGGATGGAAAAATATAGTAGGTTAAGATCAATTCATTTTGAATCTCAAAAGCTATGGTGCCTTTCGACATTTTGACGTATTTTTGCTTTAATTTCAAGTTTCTATCTCGATTTGCTGCAGAGTGCGAAAATCGCACCATGATGTCATAGAATCCTGTATTATGGCGGCCCCCATAAGAGTGTTAAAAAAATAAAATTCAAATAAAGGTACAAAAGGAGTAAAAATTATTTGAATATTTAGACATGCTTGATGAGTAATATTTGTTATATTTAGCTGAATACATTATTATTATTTCTTACCCTAATTGTTTATTTATTTATTTAAATTACACCTAAGAAGGAGAGATATAAAACATATACATACATTCATTTATAGATATATATATATAATACAACAAAAGAAATAATGATTCAAAAAGATCGGAGCAGGAGCCTAATCAACTCCTTATTACAATCCTCTGTTTAAAGAAGCTGGCGATGGAAGTAAACGAGAGGCCATCCTCTACGAGCCTTGGCAAATCATGGAAAACACTTTAAAACATTGTCATTAAAAATGCAATTTGGATATAAAATAGTATAGCTTTCGCATACATGTATATGCTTTACTCTATAAATTAAAGTACAAAATGTACCAGGTAAATCAAGTTTTCATTCATAAAATACATGTTAAATTAGCTTCTAGCTGTTGAGTCAGAATTAAAAATATTTCTTAATAAATTAATGTTTCTGTCATAAATCATTTTGCTGATTTTCTTTAATTTTAGAGCCTTAAGTAAAGGGGTAGTATGTATAGCTAATACATTCAAAAGCTTTGACTAGATTTCACTGAATTCTATCAATGTCAGTTAAATTTCGATCAGATATAGGCTAATTGCTTTGCATCCATACGCTAAAATACTTTTGACATAATATGACCGACCATTCATAAAAATGTAGCATGTTGTCTCAACATTAAGACCATCTTTGCACCAGCACTTTTTATTGAAAAAAAAAGCTTTCCTGCAGTTTGTAATTTGGCTATATACATGTTTGTGACTAGATTCATTTGCAAGAACAATACCAAAATAATTAAAAAAATTTACATTCTTTAAAATGGAATTATTAATGTGTCAGGGGGGCTGACTTGTAAATGGAATAAATCCTTTTAAGCCGATATTATACTCCATGTTATCGGATGTTACCGGGAGTAAAAATGTTCTCAAAGTAATTAAGTTTCATAAACTTCCAATTAGTTTCCGAGACAGTAATCGAGGATCATCAATAGTTCTTTTAAAAATGTTACAACCTTATCATACTCCAGATCATATAATAAAACTCGATAACATTTATGTTCAGCAAAAACCAGAACTTTTTTAACATTGTCACTGAGAGTTATCGAGAGTTTCTGGGCGCACTGATGATAAAATTATGCGACTGGAAGTTATCACCCTATCATACTTCGCGCAGTGACATCTGTTTTGTTATTGAGAGCAAAATTTGAGAGTACTTTCAAATGTTATCGCATGTTCGCAAAGTTCAAATATTTGAACTTTTCTGATAACATTTCTATGCTTTTGTACACAACATTTTGTGATCACCGTGAGAGCTTTTTCGTCGAAGGAAAAATGTTATCGCTCGATCATACTTCTGGGAATATTTTGTTTTTGCTCCCGCTTTTGACATAAAAATATGCGATCGAATATTACCACATGTTATCACTAACATTTAGAAAAATTCGCCATGGAGTATCGGTCACTTGACATTAGCAATCAAATATTAAGAAAAGTCATATTACATATTACCTTTTACTTTTACTGGGGCATTATGTTTCTATTTTATAGCAATCCAAGCCTAAGGCTTCTTTATTCTTTCATCAAGGGGATTTTGATACTCTGGACTTTGGACTATATTCATAAATATTGTTATAATGCATCATTTAGCAGGGTTTAAAATTAATGCAGAATGTTCGGGATTTTTTCTTTTTTTCTATCAAAACTAGCCATTTGAATAAGTGACTATAGTTCTTTTATTAGTTTTCAATTGTAGATTGTACTACAGTTGAAGTGATTGCAATTTATTGATTCAATCTGTTGGTATTTAGTCCAGATACCAGATCAGTATTATTAATTGCAGTATTATTAGTTGCAGTACCTCCTTGAAAATGGCGACCGTTACACAGTTTTAAAAACGAAAAGAAATTTGAACACTATCAATGAGCGAAATACTAGCGATATATACCATTCTAAAACGTAAAAAGCAACATGGGAACAAGAGGGCCAGAAAGACACCAGTAAAGACTTTAGTGGTATAAATAGTAAGTTATATAGACTCTTTACAAAAATAGATAAAATTGATAAAAATGTAGAGAATTTAACAAATCGGGTAACAGCTATTGAGACGACCCTAAAAAAAGCTAAAAGTGATGAGACAGAACAACAAAAGGAGAAAATAAACAATCTTGAACTCTTGAATTTCGAAATTAGTAATGAACTTAAAAAAGTTAAAAATTCGGAATTACAAAATGAAATGGACCAAAAAGACCAGTTGTATGCAAAGCTTGGTAAAGCCCCCGTATCTGGGTCAAAGAGTACCGGTACCAATAATAAAGAACCAAGTGTTAAAGAGCACCAGACTGGCCAGATGTTAAATCTAACCAGTGCCCAACATCCAAAGAATGTTGCGGATATACCAGATGTCGGGGTTATTGGCAACTCACATACCTCCATGATTGAGCCTTCAAGGATGTATCACAAACAATCTAATGTGTCCTGTAAAGTAAAAACTTTGCCTAAGGACAGTAGAAATCTGCAGGGTGCCATAGAGTTTGTAATTGAATCGACCAGCATTGGAAAACACACAGTCCTGCAATGTGCATATAGAAAGGGAAAATAGGAGTACGTTTTTTAAGACCAGTAGGTGCACAGGAAGTACTAGAGGAAGTACCGTCACTTAAAAACAAAAATAGCACAGGATTAGATGAAATATCCAATAAACTACTGAAAAATATTATTGAACCGATACTAGGTCCTATGACTGCACTAATAAATGAATCACTGAAACAG
>JAXIUW010230286.1:0-10242 GCA_035591015.1 Cephalothrix simula
TAAATTAGGAATTTTTTTGATTTGTCAATATTTACGCCGCTAGGTGACGTCATAGATCTGAGTTAGTATAGGGTCAACTTTGAAAATGGTCGTAGAGAGCTGCGGTTTTTTTCAATGGATAGCTCATGAAAAATCAACGTGAGGTTAAATTAGGAATTTTTTTGATTTGTCAATATTTACGCCGCTAGGTCACGTCATGGGTCTGAGTCATTCATTATACATTGTAAGTAAAATTGTCATTTTTCAGCATCTTTCAAAGCTTTAACCCTTAAGCTATAAATATAGTTCAAAGTTTATAGTTCATAACACCAAGTGAGCTACACGCCATTGGCATATTTTTAGGTGTTACAATTCTAGAGTGGTCCTAAAGAAATATTAATTAGTCATTACCTTATTTTACCCCAATCTTTTGTGTTTTTAATCGGTGCCATGACCATGATGAAATTGTTTCCATTTAAATTTAAGGTATCAGATATTTGTGAAATTGTAAATTTAGTACTCATATTTGGACAACAATTATTTGAGATGTGATTAAGTTGATAAAAGCCGTTAGAAAGGTGGCACCGTTTCTCTTAACTGCAAATCATTCTTTTATTATCATTTCTCTTCTAGTTAAACCTAGATTCACGGAGATGCCGTAGGGCTTTTGGGTCGATGCATAGTACTCTGGCTTACGGACCGAACAAATCTAAGTGAAAGGACTGTCTGTAGTCCCGTCATCTCCTTGCCCAATTGTATCTTTAATTATTGGCATTATGTTGCGACAGTCAGGGATGAGCCGTCAAATATAATTCCCATTGCTTTAAGTCAGTAACAAGAGAACTAAAGCTAAAATTTGATGAATTTCACGGTCTATTTAGCCAAGCGAGATTTAAGGTGACGGCGCATCCTTGACATGATGAAGAGCCCAATTGTATGTTACCAGTATTTTGGCTCTACCTGTGAAGAAATTGTCCACAATGGATAACCGAAATCATTGACACCATAGCCCATCTCTGTTAAACCCCGGCTATTGAGTTAAAACTATATATCGCTTACAATTTGACACTAATAATTTGACAATACTCGTAGTTTAACAATCTCGGGTTAATCAATATATGGTGGATCAAATACGGTCACTTTTAGAATAGATGATGATGAAAAAATGTTTTCTTCTCCTGCAGTAGCCGACAAGCGTCCAACGTCGTGAATTTACCGGCAACCTGACATTCACCCATGCAAGTATTCATTAAAGAAGAATATTGTAATTGTGTCTTCTCTTTTCAGAAAAACGTCACGTATCGCATTTCTAAAGATCCTAATGGTAACTCTAATCTCTTTATCAATTGTTGCAGCCATTTTGGTGGTAATTTTTATACCTAGTGGAGGAGTTGACAAACAAAACAAATGTATTGGTAAAGAGGGTGTTTATAAAACATCCGCCGTCAATGCCGATGCCAAAGTTTGCTCTACTTTTGGCAAGTAAGTTGTTTATTTTCGTGCAAATGATAAAACGAAGAGTGGTGGCGCAAAACAATATAGGAAAAACTGTTATTTTGGCACTTTTTGCCCCGCTACCGCCATCAGGCGGAAACCACCCCCAATTTATTAATTTTTCATTGTTTGCGATTTCCAATAATATATAGGCTACTATTCAAAGCACACAAATTATGAATTAGAACTGTTTGTCCCACAACTCGCTATCCAGTATAGGTAAGGACATGAAACTACCCCTCCTTTTGCATAAGATTTCCACAAATATATTGGTTTAGGGACGACGGCGGGGCAGTTTTTCCAATGTTTCTCAGCCAACGTCCAATTTTTCCGTCTTTTTGTGTATTCTAATGCACACTTACCGGTATTAACTGAACCGACTTTTTCAAAGCATGTCTAATCTCATTTGTAGGGATATTTTCAAAAATGGTGGATCAACCATTGACGCTGCAATTGCAACTCTCCTCTGTGTTGGTATAGCTAATGCACATAGCTTGGGTCTTGGAGGAGGTTTTTTTCTCATTTACTATGACAAGTGAGTTTACTTTAAAAAATCCAATGGAAAAATCCACGAATATGACATATATGGTCAAAAAGGATGTGCGATGCCTCAGTCGAGCTCGCTGTGTGATCGCATCGTGATTTATTTCGTAGTAGGTTTCAGTCTAAGAGACTGAAAGGATGGTCGATCACACAGCGAGCTTGCTGTGCTATCCTGTGCGATTGCCTGGTGTATCTTGGCAAACATACTGCGAGCTCGCTGAGGATTGCTAAGCATCCGTACCTTGGTCTGCGTCTTTCGCGTATTTGTGCTGTGCGATCGATAACCATTATGACGTCGCTTTTTAACAAATCGCACGTACTCGAGCTCGCTACTTACTCGCAGTGCAATTGCATCATCATTTATATTTTCGATACGTATTATGGCGTCATTTTTAATTACATATTCCATCGGTCACACTGTGAAGTCGCAGCGAGCTCGCAGTGCGATCGAAATAATATTTCTTTATTTGGAGATAAGTTTACTATGTCCCAGTCTATGGTAAGGTGTGAAGAGTCAGTTACCGAGTCTAAGCGATCGCATCACGAGTTCGCAACCGTCTCAAACGCGCATCAATTTATCATTTTTGTATTTCAGACCGTCAAAAGAATATGTTGCCATCGATGCAAGAGAAACTGCCCCAATTTTATCTTCTCAGGACATGTATGTTGGAAATGAAAGCATGTCCGAAAAGGGTAATATTCAAATATCTTTCCTTTAAATTTGAGTATCATACACTGTCCGACTTGGGCGGGTGGATTTTGACTTCCCTACTCATTTCACTGCACTGCAATGCATACTCAAGCAGCAAATGTCGGGCTCTTAGGAGCATATGAGGTGATCGGTCAACCCACCACTTCCTACCGGAATGGTTCCTATGGCCCTAATAGGAGATCTCGGCAAAAAATTATCATTTTACGATGTCAATTTTTCCAAGCTATGTGTTACTGTATTCAAAAATATAAAACGGTGTTCGATAATCGCCAGTCGGGAGCGAAGGGCCTCATTTTCAGGGCCTCAAATCAAAGTATTAGATTTTAATTTTGGATTACGTCGATTTTTTTCAATTACTTTAGGTCCACTTTCAATTGCTGTCCCCGGTGAAGTATTTGGCTATTGGGAACTTCATCAAAAATATGGCAAACTACCTTGGAAAGACTTATTCGAACCTTCAATTAGTCTTTGTCTGAATGGATGGGAAATGGGTCATGGGTTGCATAAGGCAGCAAAACAAAGCGAAGATTCAATTAAAAATAGTCCTGGATTACGGTTAGTACAAATCGCCACAATTACCTTCAATGCGCTATGCGCATGTGCTACTGCGTTTTTATTTCGTGCGCCATTTTCTGTCCTGCGGGTGTAATGAAGGACAAATAAAATGACTTGATGCCTTAAGTGAAAACTATTGTAATCAGGTCACCATCTTCTGAATACTGTACAAGGACATTATGCATGAACCAATATATGAAACATACTTTTGAACTATTGAGGAATATTCCTTCTTAACTGATTGAAAATTAGAAATTAAATGAAATGAAATGTACATGTAATATAAATGTACATGTAATATACATTTCATTCACTCTTTGCTATTTACTATATTCCGCTATAGTCGAGGATTATATGGTCCACTGCAAGAACGTACATGTAAATTTAGGGATCTTATAGTCCCCGCTCCACTTCTTTAACCCAGCATCTGCCAATCGCGATATGGCGATGCTAATGCTCGAACTCTCGAATGACCTACTTAGTCAGCGCATTTAACCACATGGTCATCCTGATACGTAAACACTTAATCCGGATTCCTCCACGAATTGGATAATTTGGCAACCGCTGTGTCTTCAGATAACCTCTTTCTTTTGTGTTGGGACAGGTTGGGACTTGAAGGTGCATAACCCACCCAAATTTTGGTACATTTTATTACAAAATTTTCACATTTGAAATCATTTACAGGAGCTGGTTAATAAATCCATCGACTGGGAAAGTATACAACGAAGGTGACATCATCAAACGTCCAATGTATGTGGATACTCTCAGAGCCGTACAATACGGTGGTGCCGCTGCATTTTATAATGGAACTTTAGCAGATAAAATTCTTGCTGATTTGAAAGACGCTGGTAATTATTAGTATTACACGATTTGGTGAAGATACGATTGTCACTTTTGGATTGAGCGGCCGCAAAATAGTGTCCCACAGCCGGAAGAGGGTATAAGAAATACTCTATCGCGGAAACTTTGCGAATCGATTGCGTTTTGGCTCCTTAAAAAACATACCAAAGAAAAAAATCGTACACACAGTTATTGAGATCGCGCATCAGTGGCGGTACGCTGTTTTGGCCCTGCGTATAACCGATTTTGGCAGTTTGTTCGCCGCTAGGGGGCGCCACGATGACGTCATTAAATTTTAAGGGTCGTTCGGAAATACCCTGCCCCAAGGCCTATCCAACGATACCTCATTCAACGCCCTATTACGACCATTTTATCTTTCAAAAAAGGCGTGTAGCCTAGACCTAGTGTAGCCCCAAAGTAAAACATAAAACTATAAATAAATCACCTCACTAAAGTCCTACCGACAAAACGATGGTGATTGCTGAATATTAGATTTTTTATTGTAAACTTAATAAAAAAAAATTACAATACAACATGTGTTTTATTTGAAACACTGAGTCAACATTAACAAAAATTATATAAAAAACTAATTACAGGCTATAAGCTAATAAAATTCTTCTGATAAATGTGGTTGATTTAAAACACAGAGTCAACATTAATTTTTACATTCATATTCTGTGGCCCCCTTGGAGCTGAGAGCCTGAGGTCCCATCGTACCGCCACTGTCGCGCATGCGCATGTGTAAGTCAGTCAACTTGACTAAAATTGAAAAAGAAGCATGGCATTTGACTAATTGGGTCTATATTTCTATGTGATCGTAATACATTTTTATGCGCTAAACCCAACCCATTTGCGGCTAAAAATCTTATTCGATGATGCGAACCTATGTATATTGTCTAATGTATATTAACCTTTAGATGCATGTTCCGCAAATGCGTATCACGCGTATTTGAGAGTATACGGAAACATGACATGCAATTGGCTGTTTTACACCTTGCAGGTAATTTGCTAATACGCTGCCTACGTATTACGCAAAGTTACCAATACGCAGCTTGGGGATATGCAACGATACAAAAAGTCAGTAGAACCGCGAATTACATGTAAGGTATTCGCAGATGCTTGATATGCATTCGCAGAACATGTGTATCGTTCGTTGGACATCCTGATACTCGAAACGCGAATCGCATGTTGCGAATATGGCGTTTTAGAGAATACGCTGATACGCGAAATTTCGTATTGAATGAATTCGTGGCGTCTTAAAAAATGTTTCAACTTCCGGATATGCACACTCGTATCTTTTTTTCAGGAAGCATTATTCAAAAAGCAGATTTACAAAAATATTTGTCCAAAAATCGTACGCCAGTACAAGTAAAATTAAATAATGGTAATACATTGCACTCACTACCTCCACCATCTAGTGGCCCGGTCCTAGAATTTTTAATGAGCCTTTTTGATGGTAAGGAGTTTTATGATATATCTTTTCTGTATTCAAATTCATTGAAATATTTTTGAAAAATAGTGGGATAAGAGTGGCTTTACTAAAAGGGATGCCCTCTCCCCAGAGATGTCAGTGTGAATGCGTTAAGTGTACATGTACATGTACCTGCATGGTCTTAACAGCGTTTCCGTTATAATACGGATGGTAGGGAGACACAAGCCTCCAGCTTTTTTGATGTTGTCCTATCAAAAAAATTTTTTATAAGATTCTTGGTCCTACATTTCCTATCTAAACGTACGTGCTGTAACGGGCTGTATATTGTATATAGTGTTGACAAAAGAAGCACATGGAGGAAAAGAGGAATAGAGGCGCTCGGGGTATCAATCTTCCTTTGCATCAATTATACAGCCCGAACAGGCATCCCTGCGGACAGGCATACCTTTCCCCGGTAGGGCATGCAATCGTATATCCAGTTTCTCCTGCTGGGGAGCCCTTTTCTACATGTACCTGCAATTCTGTTTCAAAATATTTGTTTTTTCCTAGGAAAAAGATTCACATTTTGTCCTTCACCCCCCCTCCCAGGTATGCCCATAGCTCATGTATATAGGTCAATGAACGTGTGGGTCGTAAGCCTACTTTTTCCAAGATTTGGAACGTTCAGCTGGGTTAGTAGTTGGGTGGGGGGGCCAACCTGGTGGTGGATTCGGACGATGTGTGTGGCGGCTACCGGCCTAAAGGACATGTCATTTTCCTGCGGATGTCTGAACGTCCTCTCTAAGGGATCGTTCCCTTTACTTAGAACTTGATGCCTCGTCGCTTGACGCCGAGGGCGGCCCCCGGAACCTCGGAAATATGCACAATCTTATTTTGCCGCAAAAAGCAAAAAATGCACAATTTTTAGACAAAATTGCACAAAATCATGGTCAAATAAAAGAATTTTGTAAAATTTAGATACACAAGTGCCGCAAACTGCTGCACTGCGGCACCCTGGATCCGCCACTGGCCGAGGGTCACCCGTAGTTATGCCCTGCTAGTCCGTTCCAATGCAAAGTGAAAGGCAATTTTTTGTACATGGTTACCCATGTTCAGGGTGATTTGGGTTGAGTTTTTACTTAAATGTATGTATTTAAGATCATTTAAAAAGTTGTTATATGTGTGAATCTAATTGAAATTTTTTGCATGAATTTAGTTTTCTATTTATAGGGTTTAATTTCAAGCCATCTGATTTATCTAACACCGAAAAAGAAAAAAGTGTTTTAACTTATCACAGAATTGTGGAATCAATGAAATTTGCTTACGCCGGACGTGCTGAATTAGGTGACCAAGATTTCGTTGATGTCAAAAATGTAAGTTGAAAAATAAATGTGGGAAATGCCTAAAATATACCAAATAATATGACATTCTTGTGGTTGACCACATTGAGAAAATATAGATTATATTAGTTGATGATAAAATCCATTTTGAATACTTTATTTGATAATATATTCCAAAAAAGATAAAAAAAAGGAGACTGTAAAAAATGCGTGTGCTTGACAAAACTTTGAAAACGGAAATGAAAATTATTTTCGGGGTTTCCACTTCCGGAAGAATAAAATAATCTGATTGGATAACAAAATATAAACAAAATAATAACACGTGCTTTGGAACTGTCAAAAAGGGGATATGTATATCTCAGCAGAAATAGGATTACAAACGGAATAGAAATTAAATTTGATTATAAATTGATTATTTAAGGATTATAAAAGGACTCGCGAAAATATACATGCCGACTTCGCGACAATTCTACTTTCGGTTTTATTTTGTAGTTAGTCCAAAATTTAACCTCGACCGATTTTGCAAATTACATCAGAAGTTTGATAACAGATGATCGGACCCACGCCACCTCGTATTATGGTAGGTTCGGTGTTGTACCTAAACCCATTGGAACAGGTCATCTTTCACTGATTGGACCAGACGGATCTGCTGTAGGAGCTACCAGTACCGTCAATTTTTAGTAAGTAGATATCTATTTCTTATGACATCCCCTCATTAAAAAACAAGCAAAATTGGTATTTTAATCGCTAAAAAAAATTTTATAGAACAAAAAGGATCGTTAATAAAATTAACACGTTAGCTTGGGAAACAGATTACGACGTGATTATTAAGATAGGACATGTTTCATGCATCCTAACCATTTTCCTTTACATAGATTGGACAATGGTCACGCAGGAAAACGTTTTATAATTGATCGTGTGTTTCCGGCCGCCATCATGGTGCAGGCGTTGACTTGTTGCTTAACCAACACGACGAGATTGGGGTTAGGTCTCAGACATGGGAACACACGTGTTTGCTTGAATCCTTTTCCAGATTTGCAAAATAATTTACAGTTTACATTACTGGTAAACAAATATTTATTCGTTTTTCCAGTTTCGGATCGAAAGTAGTTGGAAGCCGTACTAACATTATATTTAACAATGAAATGGATGATTTCTCAACACCTAATACTACAAACGGCTTTGGTTTACCGGCATCACCGTCAAATTTTATTAAACCCGGTAAACGACCAATGTCTTCGATGTGCCCGGTAATTATTGTTGACAAAAATGGCGATGTTGTTGATATAAGTGGCGCCGCTGGCGGTAGTAAAATTATATCTGCAACTGCATTGGTAAGTAACCACTCCATAATGTGGCTCCTAAACCTTAGGGAGGTTTTCTGCATTACATATTCATGTACTTGTCCTATCAAAGTACACTTCAACTATAGGCCAGTTCAAATGCTTTAATAATTGGTTCAGTGTCCTGTACATTTAAATAGGAAAGGTAGGACAATAAAAGCCGGTTGCCAGTGTCCGAAAAAGCCATACTAAAGAGGACACTAATCGCCAGCGGACACTGAGCGTATTCACACCTGGTACTAAAGAGATTGTGAGAGTTTATACCTTGGGGCTATTCAAAAAGAGTAGCTTAGATATTTGTGGCTTGTAGAGTTTAGCTAGAAGATTTGTACACAGCTTTTAGTTTAAGCATTTCGCAAGCGGGTTCGCAAGTCGCGTATTTCATGATGCGTATATTAGTTAATAGTAAGTAATACGTGAATCGCTTATGTTGCGTATCCAGATAAGTTGTAAAACCTGGACCAAAGTCCAAATGTATCTCTGCAAGCCACGTATGCAAATATTTGAGAAAAAAAGACTCGCGTATTCGCAGGTGTCTGTTAGTTGTAAAATTTGACCAGGACCTAGATGTAGATCCGCAAGTTGCCAGTCGCTTATCCGCACATTATAATACGCTATTCTCGTATTCGCAAGTTGCGTATCCGCATATTGCGAAAACATTCTTATGCGATTCACGGGTTCACCAAATCCGCGCATTTTATATCTGCAATATGCGAATGTATAATGTCCAATTTACATGGCTTGCAACTTGTGTAAAATTAGGAATTTGGAATTTGGAAAATTGACCTCAAAAATACTAAATCAATTGTCGATCCCAAACACAAACAAAACACCAGCGCCTTGTCTGGACCTTATTTTAGTGTCTTAACGTATTTTGGCTGTAAGCTCCCGAAGATGTTCCCTCCCAAAAACTGTTAATTGGTGATGTTCATCTTTTCTAGGTGCTAGCTAGGGTAATGTATTTTGGTGAATCGCTTAAAGAAGCAACAGATTATTACAGAATTCACCACCAATGGCTTCCGGATGTAATTGATTATGAATCTGGTTTTCCACAGGTAAGGAACTTTGGCATACATTCGCGAAATATATGACTTTAAATTGTCCTTATGTATCCTCGATTTTTATTGTTGGGAATACATATTTGAGGACATTATGACAGGGAAAGGTAGGGAATACCCCAACTAATGTGTTTATACTGGGTTTTTTTCTGATGTAGACATGTTAGATGATTATGAAAAGACAGCATCAATTAAAAACACGACTATTTAGAAAAATACATTCATTTTGAAAACAACATCAAATGTATACCTTGTTCAAAGAATCTAATTTCGCAGGGATTTTGGGAAATATGCAATTTAGAATAATATACATATATATACGTGGGGACAGGTGGGGAGTTTTTAGTTGTGAAGAATATTTCATTTCGCAAATGTTCTGGAGCGTTAAAATTCATTATTTTATACAAAAACGCAAATTGCCAATTTTTGTTAACCCGGAAGCGCCACAGGCACAAATCCGTTAAAATTACATTCATTATAGCTCGTCGATAAAAATTTCCCCAGTAAACCTCTATTTTTCGGTTTTAAAATGACCAACGCATATCTGTAGGTGACTGGCTAAGGAAGTCTATTTTGTTACGTTTCATTTTCATAATCATGTTGCGAAGATCTTACAGAATTGATTGCAAACTTTAGCTTCGATCATTTAAAATGGAACGGCAAAACCGAACTCAACGCGAGTTGTATAAATATTAAAGGACCCCAGCTCACAATATATATCACGGCTGTTCCAAGGTATACGAATTTGTGCATTGTAAATCATTGAATTTTTGCACGTGGTTTCTATATTGATCGATCAAAATCGTTGATAATAACCTGCCATTATTTCTTGAACCAATCAGTGGATCTTCATGCAATTCAAACTGTTATGATAAAGAGTTATGAAAATTCAAAAATGCTATAAACTTTGTGAATTCGATATAATTTGGCCTTTCAAAGTACATTTTGGATAGATAATACAATAATG
>JAXIUW010230508.1:0-10238 GCA_035591015.1 Cephalothrix simula
TTGGGCATAAGATCGGAAACTAATGATCAAAGTAAATGATCTCAAGATCTAAAGAAAATTCGTTTAATTGCTTCAAAAATGCTCGTGGACAGATAATGAGGCAAAAGTTGCATAATTTTTTGACAAAAATTAAAAAGGATTCGCCAAAATTTTCAGATAATTTGTGAAAAAGACATGTGTCAAATTTGAGAAAATTAAAAGATGCTATCCGTAAAATTCAGACGAGGATAGAAGAATTTGAAAGCAAGAATCCTTAGAAATTTTTCCATAATTTTGTGGTCATGAATCTTATCAGTAAAACTTCCGCTCCGAGGCCGCAATTTCCTGCTGATTCCGCCATTTCGGATTTTGAAGAGATCAATTGAATTACGTAATATAGATATTAATCAATGTAAAGATAATGTCGGATTAATTAATCTGCTATATCATGGGATTAAGGATGGGTACAAAGATTCTGAGAAGTGTTGCCACTGTTAGAAATTTTAGGCAAAGGAACCAAAATTATAAAAAACCAACTTTTTAAAATTTAGTGAAAATGGTTAAGAACGATGTCTAGCATAGATCCTTGACTGAGTATTGAGTTCTTCCGTCATATGAGGTTTGACTAACAGTCATAATAATCACTTAATTGATGATTAACCGTGATCTATTGTCAAACAAATCGATTAAGTTACAGATACTAAGAAGCCTTAACACGATTTATCGAATATCACTTAGTTGGGACCGGATTCACATAGTGGTAAATATAAAAATTGTGAATTGAATTGCGATGAATTACAATTTATTAATATTGATTTTTTAAATGAAAATGCAAAGAAATTATAGGCATGTTATTAAGTACACAGTAAATTTAGATCTAAAACAAAAAATTGAGAAAAGACATATAATTTTTGAATTACCACATAATCATACTGTTAAGATAATTTAAACTTTTGAATGGCGATGACAATGATTAAGATTCGATTAAAAAGCCTAATCAAATGTTCTGAAAAAAAAATTTCCAAGAAAACTTCATTTTCTGAAAGATTGTTGACTCATCATTTACTATCTTTAAAATGACAGATCAGCACTGATTATAACTGTTAAAAGTTTGATTCCCATGCGTATCAAAACCAAGCACTTCCTCAATAGATACATATCCCTATATCTTTATACAAACAAATCAGAGAATCTCAGTTACATTCATCAAAACATCATTGAATTAAATTATAAGTTATAGTGAGAAAGTTTTAATTTCCAAAATTTCGATGAGAAAACTTTTGAAAACTTTTGCATAGAGATGAAAAATATGCCAAATTTTTATGTAACTGTTTACATGTATATTATTTAAATAAATTAATTTAATTGATTTATCTGAATTTAAATCTCAAAACTATCCGTAGATTTACACCTTATTACTGATGATAGATTAAACTGACAGCAAAACTAATCGACATTGACAGGTTTTGACTGATAAGTTTAGACAGTTTTTGTTGAGAGAAGATACCATCGAACACTTAACTGCAGAATTGAAGTAAAAGAACGAGCTATTTCTTGGTATATGGGATTTTAAGGACGCCTAAAAACTGTTCTAAAATCTAAAGCTATGCAAGGAATTACATAAAAGTCACTTTTTAAACAAACTTTAAAACATTTGCACTTAAAAATCGTCTGCAAAGCAGCGAAAAATACTTATTTTATAATTGCAGCAGCATGCAAGCTTTCAACACTGTAAACCTTACTTTTGCATGAGTGGAAATAATGTCATAAAAAGACCTATATACCCTAAACTTTGATGACATTTTTAATGAACGTGTTAGACTTTTAAGATCTCCTAAAGTTTGAAAACAGTCTACATGTCAAAGGACAAGAAATGTTTACATGACATTTACAATATATGAACCAAAAACTTTTCTTAGCTTTTGTGATAATTTTCCCAATATTTCTAGCTAAAATCTCATAAAAATGAGTCATATATCAACTATCAAATATTATATGATATATAATAAATTTCTAAAGATGAAATAAAAGATCAAAAAATGTCAAGAAAGATCTAAAAATTTTAAAAATTTCAAGCAAGATCTAAAAATGTCAAAAATGTGAAGCAATAAGATCAAAATGTCTAAAAATGTCAAAAAAGATCTGTAATGCCTGAAAATGTCAACAAAGACCTAAATGTAAAAAATGTCAAAAAGATCTAAAAAATTTCAAGAAAGATTTAAAATGTGCCAAAAATGGCAAGCAAAGATATCTAAAAATGTCAAAAAAAAGATCTGTAAAATGTCAAAAATATCGAAAAGTCTAAAAAATTATCGTGTGAATTCAATTATGCATGCAAAAACATAACTGATAATTTTCAACACTAGATTTGAAAACGAATTCAGTGAATTGGTCTCCTTAGTAATAATATTACATCATGCACCCTTAGATACCAATAAATGATTGTCTTGGCACGATAGGGGTGCACGCAACGGACAATGTCACCTATTATTTAGTTGGTCTCATCATTTATCTAATTAAACATGTTAGTGCGAACTATTAAAATCAAGGGGGATTAAAGAGACAATGTTAAAGATCATGATCAGATTAGACGGTTCCGAATATTTCAAATAGTCACTGTTCCAAAAGTATAAATATGAAAATTGTAAGGACCTATTATGGCACTAATGAGCTACTTGTCTTTTTAATAGCCTTAAAAGCCTCATCTAAATAAGCTTTAACAAATGTTGCCTTAAGAAACTAAAATATACAGTATACAGTATTCAGTATTTAAGAATTTTTGAAAATGACTAAAATTTTTGCAAAAATTGGTCCAATAAGAAAATTCAGAATTAAAAAAAGCTTTTACTGGAAAACTTTTAATTTTACTGGAAAGGTTAAAAAAATTAAAGCATTTTACTAACTATCGTTACCACTTAATTATAAATCATAATTTTTGTCCATAAATCATAATTGAAATATTCAAAATAATTTTAATTTATGGTTCAAAATTATAAATAATTAATGGCAAAAATGGAAATTCAACAGCAGATTTTTGAAAAAGTAAAACACATTTTGAATCATGCACATAGAAATATAAAAATTAAAAAAAGTTTTTGAAAAATTTTTGAATTCTTACCTGTATGCGTTCTTTTGTGAATTTTGAGATTCTCACTACGCGCGAAAACTTTTCCACATCCAGGGAATGGGCAGGGAAAAGGTTTCTCACCCGTATGTACCCTGATATGATTCACTAGTTTATATTTCGCCTTAAATGGCTTCCCATCTCTCGGGCAATTTTGCCAGTAGCATGCATGATTAGTCTGTTCAGGGCCGCCGACATGTTCAACAGTTATGTGTGTGACTATCTCATGCATTGTTGTAAATGTCTTATTACAGCACGATTTTTTCTCGCTTTCCGGCTCTATCCATAAACAATTATGTTCCTGTTTAATCGGGGGCCGCATATATCGGAAAAAAGCACCAGGGCCATGCGGGCCCATGTTCATATGGTTCATTCCCATCGAGTTCATATGATTCATGTGGTTCATATTAAGATGCTGTGATGCGTACTCGCCTCTAGGGCTCGTCATCTGGTATTGGTCCGAACGAGGGTACATGTCAGGCCCTGAGAGTCCGAAACGAACTTGACTGTTACTATGAATTGAGTTATGCATTGGTGCTGGGTCGTGGAGACCTGGAAATAGTACGTGATTAGAGACTGGGTCTTGATGGTGTCCATGGTGCAAGGCACCGGTTGATGGCACAAACATTCCATGATGCGAACTCGGCGTCGTCTCGTGTCCTAAACCCATATGATCACGACGTAATAAAAAATCCCTGGCAGCATAGCTGCCTACATGTGGATGCGAGTGTCCGATATAACCATTTTGGCCACTATATTGATTTGCTTGTCCTGAGTCCCCCATATGATGCGGTGGGCTCAACTTAAGTGCCCCTGGGGGTAGATGTGCACTGTGGGCGCTATCCATAAAAGGGTTGAGCATATTTTCCGTTCGTGTCAAGTAGTCCAGGATGATATACGTTGATGAAACAGCGTGTAATTTTCCCAAAAGTTAGAACTATAAAATTGTATGTCCGAGCTAAAATGTCATGCCGTTAGACCGTCCTGAGCATGCAGGGTTTGTACACTACTGAACAGCATGAACTTTCAAAACCGACTCTTCAAAACGGGGGAATCGCAGCATAGATAACACCCTACAGAGTGAAGTTTTGATTGACAAAGCGCTAAACTTTCCCGATTGGCTAAACGATGATTGACTACACATCACGATTCCGTAGGGGCGTAACAAAGTACGAGTGACGGGGGATCTTATTGGTTAGCGAAAACCAATTGCGCATCGCTGCGGATTATCGCGGATAATTATTCAAAAGTGTTAAGTCGCGTCTATAGTTTCAGTAAGTGATTTTCGATCAATTTTTTGATAAAAATTTTCGTATAAATAAAAATCTAAACGAAAATATAATTTTAAAAAGCGCGCAAAAAATTTAATAGCGGATTAAAAAAACTAATTAAATTCTATATCAAGGATTAATTTTTATCATTAATTACAAAAGTATTATTGCCAGATTTTCTCTAATTATATACATGTAATTGTTTTAATTGTTGCTACTTTCATATTTTGAAATTGTTTGTGTATTTTAAGGCTTAAAATTACGCAACCAAATTTAGATTTTTTTATAAATTTCAAGACAGTTTTTTTCATTGTTTTTCTTTTTAAAAAATTGAAAAAATCATGCAAACAATTGCAAAATAAGTTTATCAAAATACCTTAAGCTTTCTTTAGTTTAAAACAGCAAGATCATGCTGCTTTCTTTATAGTTTGAAAAACATCACTTTTATGGCTCTGCAGTCACTTCAGATATCTGCAACGAAATTGACAAATGTTCAATATTATGATTATGGGAACTACTCAAAAATATTGGGACTTGTCGAGGGGGTTCGATTAGATCATCAAGTATCAATAAATCGATTTCATTTTCTAATAACAGTATTTCGAAGTGGGCATAAGAAATGAAATTTCACGCCATACATGTAAATTAGAATCTTAATCATTATTCCTAATACAGGATAGGTTTTTATGGGTCAACGAGAACAAAATTGTGAATTATATTCACTTTATTCAATTTTGAGACTTATAGAAAAGTATCATCTTTTCTTATAAAGTTTAATTCATTTTATTTCGACGTTTCTTACAAATTATTCAACCAAAACTTTCTTTTGGAAAATGTTAAACTATGGTGCCATTAAGAAGAGTCTAGCGTTTTAAATTCTATAAAATATTTCAAATCATTTATGCTACAAAATTTTCACTGTCCCAAAGTATTAATAAAGACTCGGCATGGGGTCTTGTAACCTGAATAGGCTTAAATTGAGGAGGAGGGGTTCCTAAAAGATTATTAATCTACTATGTTGATATAGATCTATGATCGTTAAATTTTGAGAGGGGATTATTTACGAATTTTATAGAACCCCGCGGGTTGATTTTGCGCAGCACCATTTTGTCAATATGGCGGAAAAAGCTAACTGATCCACAAAGCATATTTGATTAAACGTCTAAAATAAACACTTAGAGCATCTAGAATAAATATTAGAACAAGGGGACGATTTATAAAGGTGTCTTGATCAGTTACGATTTATTTAGAAAAGAGAAAGTCAAGAGATTTGTGTTTGTAAAGGGTCAATAAAAGATACCCCTTAAATCATTATATGATGCCGCAAGGCACCGGTGCAGAAAATGGCGTAAAATACCATTACATCATGATTACAAGTTCAAATCTCATTAATGAGAGAAAAGCAGTTAGTACCCTAAGGTCATGTTTCCATTTCTTGAAAATATATTTAATTAAAGATACAAACGAGGGTTTCACTTGCAGCCGCTCGCGAAATAACATTTGATTCACATGTTGATAAAAATTTAGCGATATGCATCCCTTAGGTTACCTGATGCACATTAGGTCGGGGCCATACACGTGCTACGGTACATGTCGATGTTCTTGGAGACCCGATCCAGGTCTAGATTTTAATTAGTAGGCCCTACATGTACTTGCGAAGATGTATCTGAAATAATTGATCGATAGTGAAATTGGGGAATTAGTGATTAAGATCACTAAAACAAATCAAGAAATCATCACTTCATGTAAAACATTTTAGTTGGCAAGCTGCGTCACTAAAATGTCACTAATTTAAAACACAAGTTCGTAATTCAAATGCATAATCAGTAAAATGTGACTAAATCATCACTAATTTTATCCAAAACTTTAATATTTATGAACATAAACTTTGATTAACAATTAACGTATTCTTTGCCATTCTTTGATTACAAAACAGAAGTACTAGGAAAAAACGACTAACCCTAACCTAAACCATAAATTAAATGGATAAAAACTCGGGCAACCATTTCGTAGGCCGGGAAGGGCGTGGAGGTTATTTGCGAAATCTAGGCCACCCCCAAATCGGTTATTTTATGGTCTCACTTAGAAGTCGGTCGTATAGAAATTTATGCAAACATTTGGTAAAAAATAGACGCAGTTAGTGCCAATTTAGGGTCATTATAGTACTATCTTTTAAACCCGCGAAATATTCACATTTTGGCGCCATTGTTTTCTTTTGAGACAAAGGCCCAAAGTAACAATTGCTCCCATGAGCAAAAATGAAAAAAAACAATGCCTGATTTTAGATATTTTTCCCCATTTACTTAACCAGTGCGATGCAACAGGACTTTGGTGACTGTGTGCTCAGTCATCTAGCATATTGCTTATTTCAAGTTACCTATTGCTATCTAGCGTGAGACTACGACTGTACTAAAAGGAAATGTATTTCATCGCGAGCCTGATGACCCCGGTGATGACCAATTACTAAAACGTTTATAAACTAAAAAACTGTGGTGCGATCTATATATTATATGTTTCGATAAAACTGGGGGTCCCCACCTCAGATTTGCATAAAATAATTACAAAATTATTAATTTTTCAATTACATAAATTGATAAATCATTTTAAATTATGAAATGAAAACCGAGTCAAACACCGCTAGAAGCAAAAATTTCAATTTCCGAATTTTAGGTACGTGAAACCAATCTTTATCAAATTATTATAAGTCAAAATTAGCCGGGGGCCTGGTTGACAGACCCCTAACAGGGATGAAAACTCTGTAGCACTGCGGGTATCTATCAGAGAACCAGGGCGCACTATACGTTTCGCCTTATCAATTTGATTGACTGTAAATGACAATCCAATTTCGGGTTTTGGGATAAAGTGGAACCCTGGCGAGCCTCACCTTGTCGGGGTGTTTTTAATCTCTTTACTATACTCTATCAAGTTGACTTTATCAATTTATTTTATATTGTTGAATTGATTCCTTTTCGTAAATTTTGACTACTGTTCATTATTTGGTCAGTGCAGCAGCAAAAAACGATCGATTGTAGGTTTGTGTTTTGATTGGATGATATCTTATGACGTCATAATCACCATATCTTATGACGTCATGACCAGCATATCATAATGACGTCATAACCACCAAACACCTAAAAAACAAATATTTATTTAATAGCTTTTTTTAAAATTATCAATTTTTTTGTGAACTATTTTCTTTATTTTTTTGATTTTATTTCAATGTTTCCAAGGATGTTTTTCGGCCCATGCATGATTGTACATCAAGCATCAAAGTGACAGACCGTCGATGTTTGAAAAACAGTAAATTGTTGTTTGTGTAGTCTAATGAGACCAATTCAGTTATTTGAATTTCCGATTAGCGGTTATTTTATCAGGTATTGTTTGGCAAACTTTAAGGTCTTTTGAAACATTTTAGGTTACCTTATACCTTTAAATAATTTTCGACCATAACTATGAAGTTTGATGCTTAAAATTTGGTACTGAACTCCGAGAGAAACGCATACAATTCAAGACTGAAATTCAAAAGGAAAAACATTGAATTCTGAGGGTTTTCCCAAAAAATGTCGATCATATATAATCGATTAAACCATATATAATTCAAATATTATGATTGCGAGATAAAAATTACAGCATTATTATTCTTTAGTGATAATCATTCAAGAAAGAATTACCAAAAATTCACTCATGCTACGCCCTCGAGTGTAACTATCACGATAGAATCCACTTCTTAGCGTGCAAAAACAATGATCATGATCGTTATTTCAATTTTCCGCCTCGCTTCGCTCTTAACAATTATGACAAGGGATTTCTATTGGAATTTCACGCTAACATGCATATCATCCTAAATTTCAAAAGGAAGATTTCAACATTATAGGGTTTAAAAGAGGTGTTAAATCAATTTTCATAATGTGATCACACACCACATAAATGTATGTTAATACAGGCAATGTTATTACCATAATCACATATAATCAAACCCATGATTTATTAGGTAAATAAATATACGTTAACGTCGCTGGGTGATATTGAATTCGGCGGCAATGATCCTTGCTTGATGCCATGTCTCCTAAGGAGAAAACATATTGATCAATGATCACAGATTCTCTAAAAAAAGAGAAATTAATAGTGTAACCTCCCCGCCCCGAACTAGAATTTGTTCTCAAATCTCGACCGGAATCTTGATTGGTTTCGGCCAGGAACTTATGAGTTACTGTTTTGGCGCGAATTAGTAAACTTTTTGAGATTCACTTCACAAAAATTAAAAACTTGCGGTAAAAATTGCGCAAAGCAAATTTGCGCTTTAACGATCAAAGAATATTTAAGCGCAAACAGTGAAAATTTTAATATTTTTAATTCCAACATATATTTTTCAAAATATCAACTGTCTTCACAGAATACAGGTTTGAAAACAGACACCTAGACAAACAACTAAGATCAATTAACTAAAGTAAATTGGCGTTTCTTAATTTCATTTAAAAAGACATTTGTTATTTGATATGCTTTCACTTTAGACAAACAAAATGGCGTCAAATCGCGCGCAAAAAGTTGAAAAGGGGGAAGACCCTGAAAGTTTGCCAAACAAAAACGTGATGAAATAGCCGCTAAACGGAAATTAATGTATCCGAATTTGATTAATTAAACTGCTATACTAATTTTGCGCAAATAACAATTAACTGTTTTTCGAAACTAATGCACACTAATTAGCAATTTTGCGCATTTTAATGAACATCGAATTTAGTCAAAGGTATTGCATTTTTGTAGAAATTAAGTATAATTTTACCGAAGTTTTGATTTGACAATTACCTCGTGGAAATACTTTGGACGAATTGCCCAAACTCCCTGTAACCACTCTTCGCTTCATCAGATATTCAAGTACATGTAGCATAATCTGTAATATAAAAAAAGTCTGATCGAAAGAAAGATGTTAAAAAAATTGCCAACAAAAGCTCAAAATTTAGGGTGGCAATGGCGCATAAATATTTTGAATGATTTCTGGCAGAAAATCATTGATCGGTAAAAAAATTTATATAAAATTCAATTAATCTTTGATCTTTATCATCGACGCTTAATTTGATGATCGAAATACCGTAACATTTTTAATAATCCGGTCAATAGGGGTAGTCTAGCATTAAAAATATAGATTAATTTTCAATCAGTAATCCTTAAGTTTGAGCAAAACATACCAAACTATCGCCTAGGACAAAAGTTATTTTTTTTTATAAATAACAATAGCACTATAGCACATTTCAATATATTGAAATGTGCTACTGCAATAGCTTATATAGAACATAGAAATGCCGACAAAGTTTTTATTTTTGAATACTGATAAACATCTTAATAAGACAATATTTTGACATGTGTTAAAAAATTCGAGATAAAAAATCATGCTAAAGGCAAAACATTGAGCTTCTTTAAGATGAAGATGTTTGATTTTATAAAAGGTTGTTGGCTTTCATTTCACTTAGGGCGACATAAGGCAGACTTTATCATTTCAAAAAAGCAGCCCGAACGAAAAATCTCAGCATTTTAGCTCATTAGTAGAAAAACCACGCCTTTCGGGTAGTTAGAGCTTTGCACCTTTTGTAAAGAAAATTTGTGGTACAAAAATTTAATTGGAATGGCCCTTGAATCTATTTTATTGTATTCTAAAGAAGCAAATGGCTTCTATTCAGTTGGATAAAAAGCGAACAAAAAAGAAGTTTCCGAGTGAAAAAACATAATTCGGAATATTTTCAAATAAAGAAGCATAACAAAAACTTAGAAACAGAAGAATTTTCGTTGAAAAAATCTCCTTATTAAACCCCAATCCGGATTTCTTTACGGATTTGCTTGGTAAACTCATTATTTGGGAATTATTGCATTAA
>JAXIUW010230619.1:0-10236 GCA_035591015.1 Cephalothrix simula
ACCCGGCTTCAGTCGGGTTATTTCGGTTATCTCTAATCTCAATATACCGGCAGACCGGACCCCGTTGAAACAGGGTGTAGGAACCCCCATACCCTATATATCAATGGAAAGGGCATTTGAAATGGAGTGAAATCGTAGTAGTTTGATGTCCCTACCAGGTGCAGGGTGGTGGTTAAAAATATCCGAAAGAAATGGCCAAAAATCAGCAAATCATTGATTTTTTCGGATTTGTGGTGAACAGGAAAATGGTTAACCCCCATAAACTATACATCCCTGGAAAGTATATGCGAAATGCAATAGATTGGTGGCTATTTTATGCCTCTATCACCACCTGGTAAAGAATGGTGCTAAAAATCAAAATTCTCAATTTTAACATTTTTAGCCGCCTTTTTTCACCAGGTGGTGGTAAGGACATGAAACTACCACAATTTAACTGCATTTTGCATGCCCTTTCCAGGGATATATAGTTTATAATAATAATAATCTTTAATCGCATTATATCATGCACTTTTTATAAATGACAAAAAGAAAAATCAAGCATTTATAGTGTTCATTTCATATCCATGCCGGTATATGCCAAGGCAGGAGGAGATTGGTTTTAAGTATTTTAAATGGGGCTTTGAGCTCCGTCCGACAAACACTTTCCGCATATACTAAAACCTTCACATTTATCACACATGAAAACTTTAAGATGCAGAAGTTTATCTCCACTAGCTCCATAAGAACATAGCGGATGACAACAACCATTATAATATCATGGTCAACATCAAAATTGTCCAAAAGGTCAATAGAGGAATATGAAACACGAATTGTCTCATTAATGACACTTTCTGGAACAAAAACAGGACAATCTGCACTCAAGGTGAAAGAACTATGTCGAAGACTTTCAATTGGACTATCTAAGTTAATTGGCTGTTTTTCAACAGATGATTGACCACCCTTTGTGTTTGACTTCACAGCTTGGCTTCTTGTAATGCGCCGATCTTGCCAGGCTTGTAAACGAGCATTATCTCTTGAAACTTGTTTTAAGTTTTTACGCTTGAATGATACATTTTCTACAGGTTGAATAACATCAGGTGATTTAGGTGAATCAAAATGGCGACTGTCACTTGGAATGAATCTAATTTTAAATGTATAATGGGGGTTCCTATTTTCCTATTTGCAGCAAATGTAAAAAATCAATAATTTGCTGATTTTCGGACACAACCCTCCTCCAGGTGCTGGTAGGGACATGAAACTACTACCATTTCACTCCATTTCGCATGCCCTTTCCAGTGATATATAGATTATGGGGTTCCTATACCCCTAATATGAGAAACCCTTGGGGGTTGGGTAGCTAACATCAAGCCATGCCTCGGCCAATTTTTCCATCCATTTGTATTATAAAACATTTTACTAATTTTAAATACAGTATTTAACGTTATCTTTTTTTATAGCAACAAAAATTTACTATTTGTGGTGATATACATGGACAATTTTATGACCTAATGAATATTTTTGAATTAAATGGTTTACCGTCAGAAGATAATCCATATGTATCCTTTTAACGTTAATTTCTTTCACATTAAAAATATTTATCACTTGAAAAATCACTCCTCTTTAAAGTCGGTTACTGTCCATGGTATGGCCAGTTTAAGGCTTATAAGGCAAAGGTGTTGACTGTTGAAAAATACATGTATAATCCATAAACCTGAAAACCCTGTTTTCATCTAAATGATATTATAAAAGTCATGATTTTCATGATTTTTAATATTCGAGCCTCTAATTGTTTCATAAAACAGTTAATTCGACGTTTTTGAGTGCAATATTTTTCGTTATTCTAATTGCAAAATATTCAAAAAGCGTCCATATAATGGTGTACGTCTAATATCAAGATGGTATCAGGAAAACTCGTCCCGGCCAAATTCGTCCCTGGGAAAATTCGTCCCTGAGAAAATTGGTCCCGGGGAAAACTGTTCCCCAGGAAAATTGGTCCCGGTAAGAATTCGTCACCATATACCAAAATTTTAGTTTTAAAAACCAAAAAGTAAGAATAACTTTCCAAGCCAAAAAAAGAACATTAAAAAAAAGAAAAATTAACTTCATTGCTTTTGGAGCTACATGTACTTGTTTCCGCTTTCCAGTTCATGATCTTGTTCCGCTTTGAGGTTTTCCAGGGTATTAACTTTAAGATAGTTACTTCATTGCTTTTTGAGCAGCTCTGTTCCAATTTCCAGTCCGTAATCTTTCAATCGTACCGAATTTAAAAGCACATAACGCATTCAATAATTAGATCTAAGGTCGCCATTCCGCTAACTGATCAGTAGGCGAGATCAAAGGGTTTATATTTTATAGTCTATTGTCTTTTTAATCATTTCAATTGGATAATCTATGGTCATTACGGTTAATTTGTGATCTTCAAAATGAACCGCCTGGCTTTGGAAGTTTTTCTTGCTTTTTGTTATATGAAACTGAAATTTTGGTATATGGGTACGAATTTGACCGGGACCAATTTTCCCCGGGACGAATTGTCTGGACCAATTTGACCGGGGACGTCAAATTGATGGCATCAAACATTAATTTTCTTTGAAAGGATTTTTCGTAATGAAAAATTGTGTTCAGCTACCAATTACATGTACTTCCTTAACTTTTTATCAGTTATTTAATGGAGATTTTGTAGATAGAGGTTCATTTTCAGTAGAATGTATACTCACCTTATTCGGCTTTAAACTTCTTTATCCAAATCATTTTTATTTATCAAGAGGTAAGTGAAGTTTTACTAAGCCTAAACCATGCATAGGAATTTCGGTAGCAAAACGTTCTCTGCACTCAACTTTGTATGAGACTGCTTTACTTTCCTTTTATATGAATGGTAAAAGCCATGTCAATTTGAGAGGCAAAAATTGTCTTGATAAAGTTGGAGATACACGATTCGGCTAGGTCTTGTTCAAATTTTAAAACTACGCGAATCGTGTATTTCCTAACAAACGAATACGCTATTCTCGATTCTCTACTTGCGAATGAACCGCTAGAACTTAGTAAAATTATGATTTTACATGCGGATCCGCGATTCGCAATTTGTGGATATTTAGCTAAATTTTACGAGTTAGGGAATGTATATGGTTGAATATAGGTAAAATGTAATTAGCGAACTCCGGATTCGCGAATCGATCCGCATCATTCCGCATCTCGCGTATTCTCTCCAATGGACGGATACTAGATTCGAGACTTGCAGATACCTGTACTATACTAAAGTCCCGTGTTCCCCAAACTGCGGATACGCGATTTTGCGGCTTGCGCATGGTCAAATTCTATAACTTATGGATGCGAAAAATATGAATATGCCGCTTGCGGATACGCAAGTCGTGTGATCTGTAATCTGTGGATACGGGATTCTCAAATTGCAGTTACGCAAGTCACTTACACGTATGTGTATTCTCCTTGCTAATACGCGACTTACGGAATTCCTAAAGCTTTTGACATGCCTCTTGTTCTTTAATCCTCATACAGTTTGTTTCATAGATCTGTGTGTTCTTTGGTTATGCTCCATTTTCTTTTCAGGAAATCACGAGAGTGTTACTATGAACCAAATGTACGGTTTCGATGGAGAGGTTAAAGCAAAATATACCGAAAAAATGTCAGAATTATTTACAGAAGTCTTTAATTGGGTGCCTTTATGTCATTGTATTAATAACAAAATATTAGTAAGTTAACCGAAATTTTTGTGTTGTTGACAATTTGGATGGCTATCGGTAAACCTAACCCGTCATGACATCAACATCGGAGGTCAGGAGTTCCGAGCTGGCCCGGATAGGTTGGTCATAAACCAAATAAGTTTATTATGTAAGATAAAGAATTTATTTATTTATTTTATTGAATTTTTATTTTAGTAATTACCCTTATTTATGTCATAGGTCATGCATGGAGGCCTATTTAGTCAAGAAGATGTAACATTAGATGATCTTAGGAAAATAGAGCGAAATCGGCAACCGCCCGAGTCAGGTAAGGGCTTTAAAGCTTCTTTTTACTTTGCAAAAGATTAGCGAGAATTGAAATAAGGAAAAACAAAAAATGTTTTGACAAAATCTTTTTTGTCTGTGCCATTATTCATTGAAACTTTGATTGTTACCGAAAATAAACTGAAACGTTTATATTTCTTAAAACTATTTAAGAGTTAAATCGATTATGGGATTAAGATTTTTAGTCGCCGACCATGTATGTCTTACTCAAGAGTTGCAAAAAATATGAAAAAAAATGAAATCTGATTATATCAAAAACATATTTTATTAAGAAAATTATTACACGAGTTAATGATTGTTAATTAATCTTAATGCTACACACAAATTCAATGTTAATTTTAAGTGTCCACGCTTTAAGATTTGTAAGTCAGCATCATGATTGCGATTCTTACTTCTTTAGCTTTAAAATAGATGCTGCAAATTCTTTCATATCTTTAAACTCCCCTATGATACCACTGAATGTATAGTTACCAATATCAAATGCCTTTATGCCATTCATGTATTTCTGCCTTGACCCTCGAAGGAAATAGATCTTATCGTTGTATGGAAACGCATTAAATAAAACGTTTTCATCTTTACCAAATTCTGCTCTCTTCACAACTGCTCTTTCACTAGGTAGATATTCAGAAATGGTATGAACAAATGTGTTGCAATTTATTCCACCGATTATAAATATTCTACCAGCAATAGATACGGCAGCAGCGCAAGTCTGATCTTCTATGAGGCTTCCTTCATCAGTCCATTTTTCCTCCCAATTGTCATATTTATAGATTGTCTTGGCAATATCTCTGCAGCCAGGTCCTGTGCGACCACCAAAACAATAAATTTCATCACCAGAGGAGGATGTGCAAACTGCAGCTCCAGAAAGTGCAACAGGTAGGTCTGGTAATGATGACCATTCCATTCTTCTCGAATCGTAATACTCGACTGACTTTGTAGGCCCATCGTCGGTCATTCCGCCGATAATGTAAAGTTTTTCCTTAATAACAGCCATGCCGAAATTTTTCCTTCGTGGCAGTGTCATCGCTGGCCTGCTTCTCCATACTGGATCTCTGTTCATGAAATTATAACTCAGCAGAACTGGTTTCTTTCCTCCACCGACAACGTATAGCACGTCTTCTACAACTGCTGCTACTGGATGAATCAATTCCACTGGTAATGGTCCTAAATCTCCCCATGATTTGTCCTCTAAATCAAATGCTCTAACGCCTTTACTACCTATCAAAACTATGTTAGAGCATTCTCTTTTCTCGTAAATTCGTACATTTTCATTAATTTTGCAATATGGTACGGGAGACCGTCCTCTAACAAAATATTCCAGCAATTCAGAAACAAATTCAACAGCTTCATGATTGATCTTGACTACTTTTTCACGAAGAAGTGTAACAACCTTTTCATAAGTAAGACAACCATGACGGATGCCGTCTTTTAGCAATGAGGTAAATGATTTTGCCCTTTCTTCAGGCTGCTCGTTGGCCCACAATAAAACTGCATCCAATACTTTGTCTTCTGATTCGGCTCTAATATCATCAGAAATCAAAAGGCTACTTAGTACGTCATAACTGATATCTTTAAATTTCTCTTCTCTTACTATGTCCTTGAAGTTAGAACACAGATATGCGAGGCAAAGCTTTTTGGATGCATCAATAACCGCATCAAACGATTGGCATGAAAGGTCAATAACAGTATCTTTGTTGATGCTATTGGATGAATATACTTTTTCTAGTGCTGATTGTAATGTTTCTATTCTTAGTATTTTTGTCTCGGTCATGAATATTCCAATTTTATCAGCTGGTACATCGAATTCGCCTTTGTAGAGGAAATTTAGAACGTGTTGAAATGTCTCAGCGCTACAAAAGTCTGATATATCAACTGTTTCACCCTTGAGTTGACCATAGCATTGTAGATCCCTGAAGTAATAGCTGTAAGACACCATAACCATCGATTGGCAATTAGATACTTTTTCTCCAGAAACTACCTTGCAATCACAAAAATTATCATCGCCTTTATCAAGCAAATATTCCATCCCGTTTGTCATTGATAATCCATGGTTTTCATTTTTAAAAGTTATTTCAGACGCCATTATACGAGATATTTTATCACACTTCACCAAAACGTTAAACAAACTTTGTGTACCCGGTAAAATATCAGCTGATAAGCAATAGCTCGTGAATGTTCAAGTGTTACTTTTAGTACATATAGAATAGAAGTGTTACTTACAGTTCATATAGACCAAACGGACCATGTATTTTCATAGAAAATCAATACATTTTAATCTCTTCAACATGTAGTACATGTTCATATTAATCATTGATTTTCTAATACTAACCCAGTTGAATTCCTTTTTAGTTATATTATATATGTATCTACCTTGTATTGTATTAGAAAGAAATATGTTCCAGTATTAACTTCTATCAATCGCCAATATCGATTATTCCTGGATACTCTACATGGTACTTGAACCTTGTACAGTTTAGTAGCCATAGGTTATCGCATTGGTTGAATTTCTAATTCTAGAATTCGAACTTTTCTCATAATAAGACGTATTGTGGACTTAAGAAGTGTTCTTATTACAAAATGTCATCTTCTGTGACTGTTAAAAATGAAAAATATGGCTTACTACTTGCACAAAATGTAGAATATTTTTTCGAGAATTATCAACTTCGGGATATTTACGTAGTCGTTGGAGAGAGAGAGTATAATTGTGATACGTTAGTGTTAGCTTCTTTTAGTCAGTTTTTTAGAAAGAAATTATCAGAAAGTTCAGATGCAGAATCAATTGATATCTCGGATGTTTGTAGCTCTGACACATTTGGCCGTGTTCTTGACTTTATCTACCGTGGCAAAGTCAAGGTACCAGCTAACGAAGTTGCTACTTTCATGAAGGAAGCTAAAGAGCTTGGAATTGAGACACTGCAGTCTACACTAGAAAATTTATTTTCAATTGAAAGCATCAACGAAGCTAATGTTATTGGCCTTTCCTGTCATTCTTTCAATACTGATAATGATGTTTTGAAGAAAAATTGCCTCGCTTACTTGTGCTCTAACTTCAGAGATGTCACTGATGACTATGAATTTAGAAAGATTAGTTATGATATACTTCTTGATCTGTTGCTGCCTGACGATATTAATGCACAGTCGGAGGACGAGGTACTGGATGCACTTTTGTTTTGGGCAAACCTCGACTGCGAAGAGAAGGAAGAAAATTTTCTGTATTTGTTGAAAAATCGCATCCGCCACGGTTGTGTCAGTCAACAAAGATTAATCTCACTTCTTCGTGAGGGAGCTGTTTGTTGTAACCCGGATGTTGTTGAATTTATATCTGAATGGTTGGAATTTTTTGCAAAAAATAATTCGGAATTACCAGGAAGCACGTTTAATAAAACGCCTCGAAATTATAAGAAAGTTGAAGGCTCTAAGATCATTTTCATAAGTGATGATGATGTTGTTGTTCGGGCTTTTGATGTAGAAAAAAAAACTTGGGAAGATTTACCATCATTGCCAGTAAAGGTTGAACAACCGGTAGCTGCTATTTACGAAAACAAGTTGTACGTTGTCGGCGGGGGTTATAAGTCGGTGATGTTCAGTTTCGATTTCATGAGTAAAGAAAACGTATGGAAAAGTAGGCCAGCAATGAAGACGCCCCGGAAAGAATATGGAATGGTTGTCTTTGATGACAAACTTTACGTAATCGGTGGGTTAAACAAGGATGGTCCTACAAAGTCAGTGGAGTGCTTTGATTTCCATTATAATGAATGGTCTGCAAATGCTGATTTACCAGTTGCATTAAGAGGTGTTGCAGTTTGCATATATGATGATAACATTTATTGCTTTGGAGGTAAGATGAGCGCTAACGAGGATGGTTATACAACTAACATCAATGTATATAGTGTTTATGAAGACCGTTGGAGTGACGGAGGTAGACTTTTGCGTGAGGTAGCTAATGCTTCTGCGGTATCTATTGCTGATAGAATGTTTGTTATTGGCGGCGAAGATGATCGAGAAATCGTCAACGCCATTTATGAATATCTACCGCAGGAAAAAGCGGTTGTGAAAAGAGCCGAAGGTGAAAGAATGATTTTTGATGCCTTTGCACACAACGAGAAAGAAATCCTACTTCGAGACTATGATAATGATTTGAGTGGAATTAGAGTTTATGATATTGTTAATAGTTCATTTAGTGATGTATTTGGGGAATTTAAGGGGATGAAAAACTTCGGAGCTGCTCTTTTAAAGCTCAAAAAGTGAAGAATGAACCAAATGCCTTTAACTTTTAATTAATCGAAAATGTAAGAGTTTTGTTGGAACGCCGTATATTTCCATTAAATCTTAGGGAGTGCCTTATGGGCCATGGGGAAAAGAAATTCTAAAGAATTACAATTAATCTGTTAATAACCCCTCCATTGCTACACTATTTTATTTTTGATTTTCAGTGTAAATAAAATACGCTAAATTTTTTGTAACATTTTTGATTGCGTGTGTTTAATTAAACTATTTAATTTAATTAAACTATTTACTTTAATTAAACTATAGTTGTATTTGATTTAAATTTCATTTGATTTTTAAAAAATTAATGTACTACTTTTAGGACTTATGTGTGAATTATTGTGGTCAGATCCTCAGCCACAATGTGGACGTTCTCCTAGTAAAAGAGGTGTTGGAATTCAATTTGGACCTGATGTCACAAAAAAATTTTTACAGGAAAATAATTTAGATTACATTGTTCGAAGTCACGAAGTAAAACAAGAAGGTTATGAGGTAACTCATGACGAGAAATGTATAACTGTATTTTCAGCCCCTAATTACTGGTAAGCTTTACTTAACATTTGTATCAATATTGCATGTAATTAGCAATTTAATTTCGGCGTTCCATGGCTCGCCTTAATGATCATTTATAAATTTGAGCTAACCGTGATTATACTAAGCTTAAAGACGATGCCTCATGCGACCTCGTTATAATATCGCATTGAGTTCACCACTACAAGCGAACATATTGCGAGCGCGCGAATGACCTCGCTGTGTTTAACGATCAAAATACTTCCCTATGGATCGTCTCTATTCTAGTATATACTTTTTTTATTTTAAACTTTATTTATTTAAAAGATATGCATTTATCGGGTGCCCCTCAATACTACGTCAAGGCTAACCGGGTCTATCTAATCTAGAAAATCTATAAAGTTCCCGGTTCCCGAAGTGTATCAGAATTCGGAAGATCCTAGTATTCATCCTTATCATATAGCTGAACCACACTGGACCGCGATGTGCGCTTGATGTGTTTGTGAGCTTGCTGTGCGATCGACGTTCTCTAAATCGGTGCATTTATGAACTCGCTGTATGATCGATCTTCTTCCCTATCCCCGATGATACTTTCTCCTTTGTGACTTCCCTTTGCGAGCGACGGTATTCTCCAACCCCCCATGTGAGCACGATGCGTTTGCGAACTTTCTCTCCGATTGCGTACTTTTTAATTATCCTAGATAAACCAGGGGCTGCCCCGGCTTCCCCCAGGAGACTGGGTAAAAAGAACGAACATACACTTGTTGGACGAAAAAACTTTCTGGCTAAAAACACGCCTCCAGCAAAAATATAGCCAAAATGCAACATACCTTCCCAATCTAAATTAGCTCCTTATCAGTCCATAAAAATGACTAAAATAATTATTTTAAAATTTCGCCGCCATTTTGTTTCCACTTCTCCGACTATTATCCAACCCGTAGAGTAGGATGGAGTTGGGGGTCCCCCAGGTTCATCCAAGTGCTGGAGAAGCTAAAAGAAACGCACTTGGGGGAACCCTGGGCTTATCCGGGATATTAAAAAGAACACAACGATGTGCGCTCGCTGCATTATTGAACGCGCCACCATCCCTAACCCCGTTATGCGCTTGGTCTGTTTGCGACCTTCTTTGTTTCCCCAATGTACGCTTGATGCGTTCACAAGAGCTCGTAACGAGCTCCCTCAGTGTAATCAATCGACCGTCAGTTCGCGGTGATACTCTGTACTTTGGTTATGTCGTCATATTGACCACTGCACTGGGGGAAATATTAAATACCGTATTGTGTATTGGCGTCGTATTAGCTAAGTAGGGATTAAATCGTAAGTGCCACTGGATGAGAGTGTGTTTTGGTCATAAGCGCAGTGAACCTTGTCCAGTTCTAATTGTGTTATTTTTCAGGGGAGTCAACTTAACGTTCCGCTTATCCCTTACTTAGCCGTCCCCGGGAACCGCCTCGCGGCTTCG
>JAXIUW010230730.1:0-10234 GCA_035591015.1 Cephalothrix simula
TTGGAAAACGTATATTTTCCAAAAAATTTTAGGTGTTGCATATGCAACACATGCAACACCCGAGCTACGCCACTGCTCATTCCCTGCTCCTTTTGAAAAATTCTCAGCGAAGGTGCGAACTTTTCCGCGAAGTCGTGAAGTTCTCAACAAATTTTCTTTGCTACGGTTAGGTTTGCATTAGAATTTCTCACCAAATGTAATCAAAATAGTAATAGTATCATCATAGGTGTGAAGTGCTGCAGACCTCAAAAACATGAAATCAATGTAAAATATATGACGTCATTACTGCAGAATTTTACAAGTTTCAGTTTGTAATTACCTGAGGGACCTGGGCCCACCTGAGTCTTTTCCATTTGTTTTCGGGGTGTCTTCCTTTTTATTAATTGTATGTAAGAAGAGAAGAAATATTAAGACCCCCAGAGCAATCGTCGCACTCTTAAAGAAAATCTTAATTTAATACATACATTCTATATAAGCCTCTGATACATAGTATGAAAAAATAAATTTTGGACTACCCTGTACCAATATCTTTTGGGTTCATTAAACAGTGACAGACTTCCATTAAACAGCTAAAAAGATTAGCTATTATTAAAAAGAACATCTTAAAATTGCATTGTGTTGTTAAGGCTAAAGCGTAATTCTGCGTCATAAAAAATGGCATATGGCTTACTAAAATGTCACGATTACTATTAACTATACAAAATTACTCTTTACTGTATCCCAACTTCATTGAAAACTCGGTTTTCAGTCACAAATAATTAGGGGTAATTTGAGATATTAGGGATAATTTTCTATCATATCCCATCCAAATACGACTCGAGAAAATATGTAACAAAGAATATAATTGGAAAGATAATTTAAATCTTAAGAGTCATTTTTAGAAGATACGTGTAGACAATATGAATCTTTATTTAATGAGAGTTGTCACATCTTAGGTAGATATTAGTCATCACTAAGAAAGTTTTATAAAAGCGAAAAACAATAAATGGAAAAGATTGAGTGCAAAGGTTATTTATGAAACAATAAGGTTCAGTGCAGTTGATCGAAACGAGGATCTAAAAAGCGTGCAGGATATCAAATAGTGTTCATATATCACAGATATACGCATACTTTTAATAAAAGGAAATCGGCCATGTTAGTGATAATGCCGTGCTGCACAACTCAAAAAAATAAAGTTGTGACGAATGAAGTCACATGATTTGATTAAAAAACCGGTGAGAGTAAAGAATTGTTTATTATAAAACTATTAAAAAATAAAATTCTCAATAGAGATTCCATGAATGTAGTTATGAAGAAAACAAAACAAAAGAACACGATTTGATATTTGATTTCATTTCGATAACATAGATTGAAGAAGAAATAATAAAATGATAATATTATGAGAAAAATATATTCTTACGATGCTTGACTACGTTGAAATTATTCAAAATTTCATCTATGTTTTTTGAGGTTGCTAAAATAGATCATATCAGAAGTAAAATGACCTCATATTAATTATTTTGCTTATGATCATATCAAATTGAATATATTTTGTCGTGTCAAAATAACACTCTAATTTTTGTGTTTTTTGTACACGTGTCGCTAAAAATGGCCGTGATACATTTTAAGTACAAAGGTTTCTAACCAAAGAATCAAAAGCTTTCAATGATTCGTGAAAGAATACTGTTCAATTCCAGCCCTATGCACGTGCACCTCAAAAAAACTTATAAGGAAAAGGGTGTTGGTTTAACATCTAATTTTCTGGACATGAAAGGATACTAACTATGATTGTACAGTGGTATTTTTTTGAAAACTCATTAAACTAGGATTGACTGCCTAAGGATATTTGAAATAATAAACAATTGAACCATATAAGTGACCGTGTAGAAAAAAATGAGAATAAAAGACCGAAAAATGTCAAAATTTTACCTTAAGTGGTTTTGAACACGTGTTAAAGTATCCAGACTCCGGGAACAAATGGAAAATTGAAGCCTTAAACAGTTTATATTTTGCGGACACATATTTATAAATTTTCAAAAAAGGCAGGTGTCTTAAACTGTGACAGAAACCATATCTTAACATATTTATTTTTACTTGGAAATTACCATTATCAAAACACAATTTAAGAGCAGAAGGCTTGCAGGCGGGCGGAGGTTGACTTTAGACCACACTAAAGAAAAGAACGTTTATTAAAGTTTTGTGTCTATAAATACTTGCAGGCTGCAGGAATAACAAAATTCAATAGACCGATAGAAATATTATTAATCTCGGTCACTTATTAATTAAAGTTATTATAAATAGAAAATATTATTTCTATACACTTTTTCCGGAAAATGGACAAATGCATTTCTGCACTTTGGTGCTTATATGGTCGACAACGTGCAGTAACTGTATCCCATTTGGCTGCAGAGTGCAGACCTAATGTGGACATGGTCAAGCCCTGTCAAGCCTGTAGGTGAACTAAAAAGAACAATAGAAAGTTCAATAAACTATGAATCAACTATTGTATGTATTTTATTTGAATGCCTGGTACTGATCGATACTACTGACTACTTTTTAGAGTGTGGGATAAGTTTGGCGCTAAAAGGCAGTTTTCTGAGATGCGCACCATTTTTTGTGAAAATCTGCCAAAATGAGAAATTTTGATTGGATTAAGCTTGCTCTACTCTTACGTTTTATAGAATTCGCCCGCGAGATCGGGGGGGGGGGTAGGGGATTGGTTGTCATGGAAAAAATTGAAATACACCGTTCGCATATATATACATGTATAAAAGTTGGTTGGGAAACCAACCAACCCCTAGAAAATATCGATTTCACCAAAATTTGGGGATCCCCACCCCAAAATTTCCCTTTTTCCCTCTTTTTTCGACCACTTTTTTGTCTTTGAGCACCCCACTCCCCAAAATTATTTTTTTTCGAAAAAATTTCAATTTTTCAACTGAAAGATAAAGTTGTCAAAAGTCAATTTTTTGAAAATTTACAATATTAAACACTTCAAAAGGGGTTATAGAATGTATAGAATCATCAGTAAAGTGGAATATACGCTGGGGGAAAAGTGAAAAGTGAGAGGACCTCACCACCACCCTAATATTATGTGTGTAAATTTATTCCATGATATCCCCCCTTGGCGAGATGCAATTCTATCGAGCGGTATTACAATGTTCGCCATTTCGCGGCGCTTATAGTTATAGGAATGTGATGACGACGAAAGTATAAATTGATGTAACGAATAAAAACTCGGGGATTAAAAAAATAAACCTCAATCATTACGACATTTGTCTCGTTTTTAAGCACGTTGGTAAATATATACTCTACATATAAAAACAGAAATCAGCTTTGTTACCATGGTAATAAATGGGGATCTTCATGTCCCATGTTTAGAATTAGAGGGGGACATGGCGCGATTAAACTCCTAATCTAAGGGACGAATTAACGAATAGTGTGACTGTGCGACCAATGGCGCAAAGAACATTTGAACATATGACTTGACCCTGGGGATTATGGGTATTATGTAAGGAATTCCTTGATAAGGATATACAATTTACGTAAAAATAGGAGAGGAAGAGAGTATATTTAGATTTACGGTAAAGAAAATGATTTGTCAATAAAAATGTATGATTGAAAAGAATCAATCAATTCGTAGAAAATGAGTCAAATAGCAAAGAAAAGGATTTGTGATGAATTAAGAAAGTTGAGGATTTTCCTAGGGGAATGTCGAGTTTCCAGTGATCATGTTTGCATCCGCTTCGCAAACGCAAATGCAGGGCGAACAGGGATCAACAGGGATGCGCAACATCCCACACCAAACAATTCTTTAATACTTTTTAAATTTTTTTTCTGAGCGCACCTAGCGGCCAAAAATATAACATAATTATATTACCTTTAAAGTTTAAAATCGAAAAGACCAATAAAGGACAATTAAGGTAGAAAAGATAGTTCTTTTCAAGTTGCTACAAAGACTTAAGAAGTGAGTTGAGAAAAGGCGTAAATACATAATCAGAAACAGAATAAAATTAAGCGTGGTAAAAATTAGGAAAAAGGCAAAAACTCATAACTCCTAATAAGTCCCCTCATGAAATAAATAACAGCTATATATAAAAAATCATACAGGACCCCAAGGTTTACAAAAAAGGATCGATTAACCAACTCAGCGTAAAATATTACGAGGGGACAAATACTATACTTATCGCAAAGCGTCAATCGGCTCTGTAGTTTATTGCTAACGATATGAGGCATGAAATTTTCCTTGCGTGCCCTGTGTGTCTCAAAGGGATACTTGGCTCTTATATGGACACACATCGTATTAGTCAAGTTTTAAATCGAATTCGGACGTGTCAAGCTTCCATACGAGCAAGAAAATTAATGGACCCAATTTTTTTTTTAGATTAATGACATAGGGTGCACCCGGAAAATTTGACCAACATTTTAAAAGCATTAAATGCTAATTTTCAATTAGTCGGCCTCCTCGTAGCGCTCTCATAAAAATTGAAAAAAAATTACGGTCTTCCAAGACGCTGGAAAAGGACGCAAGGGGGACGCTACGTAGGCGCTAGAATGAAATTGACAAGTGCAATAGTCAATCAGCAGATTCTGTTTAAAATATTGCATTCGCATTCGTTACACCTCGATAAACCTTGGCCACCTTTCACGTGATTTCGGCATCATCCAGTATTCCTATTATTAGACCTAAGCTTCCAGCTCCGAGACATCTGGGCCAATCAATGCAGAATATATATCCTTATACTATGTGTTCTGATGGCCGAGTGGTTAGCGCGTAAGACTCACGATTTTAACGTCGCTAGTTCGAGTCCAATCTTAAGTACATACTGAGATAATAAAGGGGGGGTGGAGCAACATTCCTGCAGCCCAAACAGGTAAAGCCAAGGTGAAAATTACAAACCGATATCAAAAATATTTTCCTTGGGCATCAAAATGATTCAAGCACTTCCCAAAGACACAGCAAGAATGGTGCGAAGATTCTAGAAGGACGCTGCAAGGACGTTCGAAGAACGTGGTAGGAGCCGTGAAAGGACAACAACATTTTTCGGATTCCAAACTGAGTTTCACTGTTGCCGGCGTTCGAGGAACGTCTTGTCAAGGCAACTTAAAGGATCATGAAGAGTGATAGCAGGACGTTCTGTAGAAGCGCTGCAAGATCACTATAAGGACGTTCTGTTGAGGACGCAAGGACACTTGAGCGACACATACAACATGTAACTAAAATGCTGGAAGGACTTTTTAATTAAATCGTTTATGAATTCATGAGATTTGCACTGATGTGCAGATTCGATCTCTACAAAAACCCCAAGAGTTTAAAGGTATAAAAAATATATGAAATAAAAAACCGCAATTCCATTAACTTTTTACAAGATGAAACCTTGCAGGACAATGGTTTTTGAGATACTTGGAACAAAAACCTGCCACGAACAATCAATAAATCATTGTTTGCACTTGATTAGCTTAGATCAGGATCAGGAAAAATATACGTCGTCCCCCTATTACTCATTATATAAACAAGGACATCTTTCTTAATTGATTTTTCTCAATATAAGAGCATTGTATGTTAGATTCTTTTTCTTCCAACTCATTAAAGATTAATATTGGTTTAATAAGTCTGACGAAAGCAGCTGGCAGTTTACTAAATAATCTGATAAATTTACGACAGTAGAGAGAAATTGAACATATGCTTTAGATATTTGGAATTACCAAAAAATATTGGGTAAAATTAATTGAGTATATTGTGTAAATTTCACCGATATAATTATACATAATCGCGATTTTCAAAACATTAATAACACTCGAAAAATGCAAGGAATGGAAAATTAAATTTGTATAAAATACTTCATATCCCAGAAAAAAATTCCTCGGATTCTAAATGATTTTAGATTGAGGTGAATCAGTTTTTATTATAGTTGAATATTGAATCTGTATCAATTAAAAAAGGTAAAAGAATCTACTTAACACATATCATCATTCAGTTTATATTAAGTCGGTAATGAATCATTTTTAGCAAATTTCTTTGTAAATCAAAATCGTATTTGTTATTTGAAATCAAAGGTAATGTTTATACCGTTAGGTAATAAATTCTAACACATCTATTATCAACATTGGCCCCTTGCATTTTTGCAGCTAAACATTGAAGTCCTGCTTCATTTGTAGCAAATGCAGATAATGTAAGACATTATCTGCATTTGTTTGTAGGTTTCCCCTGCTTTTGCAGTCCTATCAAAGAAACAGTTTCTGCCTGGCAAAATGCCGATCAGATGGAAGCATGCTAGTAAGTAATAGGTTAGTACAAATACTTTTCGGAAAGAGCCAACTCTTCACAAAAAACGTACTATAGTAGAACGCTATTACTACTCCCCCAAAGTTCGGTGGATCGGCTAGGGCACCTGAAAAGGCAATACGCCATTGGCATATTAGCAGACGGTGATATCCCGGCGATATCCCTGTGCTAACGGGGTAGCGTTGCTAAGCAACGTAGCATTTGATGTTTGAATATAAGTTAGTTATTAGCAAACGCACGGCGATGTCGCGGAGATATCCCCTTGCCAATGGGGTTTGAGCAAACACACGGCGATATCGCCCCGTGCTAATGGGATTTGGAGCAAACGCACAAAAAAGTGGCCCATGGCAATAAAAGTGAGCGAAGAGAAAACGCACGGGGATACCAGGGGTATAACCGTGCTAATGGGGTTTGAGCAAACGCACGGCGATATCGCGTCGATATCCCCGTGCTAATGAGATTAAGTAAACGCACGGCGATAATCCCCGCGATATCCCCAAATCACCAGTGGTCCATAGGAATAAAACGGAGTTAAGAGCAGATGCACGGGGATATCACAAATGGGGAGAGAGCAAACGCACAATATCACCGGGAGCTTGAACTTGTCCATGCCTCACCAAATGCAGATATGTGGACATATCCGCGGCATTTCGACGATGATTGAGTAAGTCCGTATTCTATTCCTTTTTTGTAATGATTCCGCAATGAATCATGGTTCCCTACCCTTCTTGATTGATCTTGGAGACTACTAAGATCAGGGGTCGTATCCAAATGACTTCAGGTGTTAAAAACAAAGCGACAGAGGATCCAGTTATGTACTCTTTTTTAATCAAAGCAATATGAAGTTGTCAAGTCATATATGCTGAAGTGAAGCGGACCAAAAAACTAGTTACGGGGATCTTACAAACGGGTCAATAACATACACAGTGTGTTTTTCTCTAGTATTTGATCTTAGCCCTTTTCATGATATCTCATATCTCCTGATTTATGTCTGTCGCGAGAAAGCTTATAAATATTGGCTAAGTATCAAATTACTTGTGGCAAGAGTTTCAGATAAAAATATCTTGAGGTTTTAAAAGAGTAATCTTCTTACAGAAAAATTCGTTTTAATTTTATTGAATAAAGAGAGTCAAAGACAATGAAAAGAAATATTTGACACTTATTAATCAGTGAAAACTTTTATCAAAAACGGTTTTGGCGACTAAAACACTAAAAACTTTAGTGCAACTTTTTATTTAAAGTCCCAAATGCAAAAGCGGAAGTCGTGATACAGCGACACCAGCGTCCAAAATAAAAGAGAATTACTTTTATGGATGCATAGGTAAATTTTGCCCCAAAACAAAGTGACATGATGAATTGAGCTTATTGGAAATAATTACATATGGAAAAACAGTTTTTCACAAAATTAAGTTAAGAAAACTAGGCCAAGCATGCCACTTTTGACCAAGTTTGTCTAAATCAACTTTCCTGACTAAATGTTTTGAAAAACTGTTGTAGCTAGTTTTCCTTGGTTTGTATAGAATATCTAGGATATAAAATTTCTTTTGTAAATGTTTATGTCACTTTGTTTTGGGACAAAATCACCCCCTTAGGTCGGAACCGGAAATCGATACACAACTCCACAGTGTCCAATTTGAAAACTAATCTTCAATCTTACTTTTTTGATAAAATAATTTTAAAATAAGACTTCAAATTAATGGAAAGCGGAAGTTGTAACACAACGCCACAGGTGTTAAAAATTAAAACTAATATTTAAAGAAGAATCTACTTATTCGCATAACACTTTTATTTGAAGCAAATTGAAATGAATTCTAGCAAATTGAACGTCGCCAGAGTAATTTTCTTCCTCTATTAGAGTTTGAGTATTCGATGTAGTATCATAAGATATCAATAGCTGACCAATTTAAAGGTACATAAACGACGATATCTTTTTACGGCAAGTCAAATTACGGCGTTGAATGCCTGGAATTCGGTTTAGCTGACGTTGCATGCGTAGAGGTGTACAGAAACAGTAATGAAGCAAATCACTTTCACGCTGAACAATCAGTGAGATGATGGCAAGATAAATCATATTTTCTGCTTCATTTGTTAAGCAACAAGTCGGCAGAATTGTTATATATACAACGCAACTTTTAAAAGAACACCTGAAACTATCTAGTAATTACTAAAAAAGTCAACAACATAAACAGAGTTCTTAAAATATATAACTACTTGACTTCGTAACAATATTCATAACGGTCGAAGTGAACTAAAGTAGGCTTAAAGGTCTAATAAAATAGCATGCGAGACACAGGAACAAACAACAAACATACACGTACGAAAGAACGAACTGTTTAAATATAATGACGTCATCTTGATATCAAGACTCAAATTTCGATGATTTCATCAGCTTGTATAACAGAGAGCTCTGTAAAACAGAGCGAATCTGGAGATCCGCGCAAATGGCGGCAAAACAATCGGCAACAATTTTTAAAAAGTTCAACCCACACGATCTTCAAATATGAAGGTAAATCCTAATTCCCTTTTCTTCTCCTAACTTTTTTCAGAACTTCAATAATACTACGAAGATCAATAGAGATAACTAGGTAGTATCTTCACACGTTGCACACGTTAAGTATCCCAAAAAGGGGTTTTTATTAACTAGTCAAAGGAATTCGAGTATCTTGGAAGTACCAGGCTGAGACAGGTCACCAGTAGCTAGTTAGTGTTAAATGTGTGACTATGTTCATATACGGACGTGCCAGCAACTGATTTGCCTAATTCCCATCACTTTGAGCCGTTTGAAGTCTTACTCAGATCTTACTAAGTAATAAATGATCAATAATTAAGTAAAGAAAATGTTCTAAGACGTTTAAAACCAAACTAATGATGCATTTCTATTAATACATTAAAAAATTTTGGATCTGTATCAGAATTTTAGGTGGAAGGAGGGAGGGAAAATACTTTTTCTAAAATGCAGAAAGCCACAAAATACTAGTATTCCAGAACTTTTTCCAAAAGTACATGTAGCCTATATTCATTAAATGCATTACTCTAAATTCGATTCTGATATACTTGTTATGAGTTTTAAATACGATATTGTAGATGTGTACCAGCGTCAGATTCAGAAGCTGCATCCAAAACAAGCTGTTTGCTGAAACATCTTTTTACCCTCCCTCCCATTTCTAGGAATTAACGAAAGCATGTATGATATTTTTCTACTATTATGCAGGTTCGGCATAATTTCGGTCAACCAATATTGACTGAAAATGGCAATAGAATATTCAAAATTTTATGCGGATGTAGACAATGGCAAAAGGCGGTACATGCTTCATTGGCATTAAAAAAGACATCTGCTGGTTTCTGAATGTGGTTGACCACTGACTGACCAAAACGGAAGTTGCACAAGTGGCCATGACGAAAGAATCGTTAATAATTTAATCATCATTCAATACTTTTCATAAACCATGATCTTCAGGCAATCACTTACAATATTAGTTGTGCAAGTAATATCACTTATCGGATGAGATTTATATGAATAATTACTTTCATAATCATAAATACCTAGTGATTAAATAATCACGCTGAGAATGCAATCACATTTAGGATCATTGGAAAGGGTCAAGAGAATACAAGAATGGGTATTAAGCGGTTTTCAATCTCCATTAAACAGTGATAATCTGGAAAAGCAGCTAGCATCAAATTTCTGGTTTCTTTCCGGTTGACCGTACTTCAGCAGAAAATGAAGCCCTTTTAGCGTTTCGACAAATGAGCCAAGTCTCCTCTTGTATTTTGATTGACAAAAGAATTGTTGACCACAAACTCGAAATTAAAGAGCCATCTAGGTCAAAAACAGCACGGTAAACCGTGGACCAACAACAATCAGTCGAGACCAGACCAAAATACCAAAATCTATTGTTAATTTTTCTCGAAATATGTAGCCATTAATGCGAAGAAAAGTACGAAATATATCCTATAATGCCCGGTCAA
>JAXIUW010230952.1:0-10224 GCA_035591015.1 Cephalothrix simula
GAAAAAATAATATTTGTGAGCAACCCCCCTCCTAAAAATAGAAAAAATTCTGTTAAAATTGCCCTAAAATCATCTAAGATAAGTTTTTTTCGATAAAAACAATGGGGACCCCTTTGAAATGTTCTTTTCTTAATAATGGTATTTTCAAAAATAATAATTTACTGAAAATAGTCAAGTTAAAATGATTTTTTAATAAAATGATTAAATTACGAAGAACCAAAACTGCTAGGATCTATTGGGGCTCGGACCGCGGATTTTCAGGTTTGAAGCCCAACGTCGATACCACTCGGCCATCGTGGCATACCTATGACAGGTATAAATAACTATACATGTGTTACTTAACTGGTCAATACCGGCTAGTAATTCATTTTGGCAAAAGAATTTTCAAATCGGCAGCACTGTGCGCCGCGATGTTTATGAATTTTCAAGGCTCGCAGTATTAATCTTTTATTGGGCCAATGCGCTGTACGTCTGGTTCAAAGTTACTTCCACGTTGTAATGATGTGAGTCGTAAAAGTTCTAAAAGTTCGATAACTACGATGCAATTAAACTTTTAAACTTTTTGACAAGCTAAAAATAATACATTCATAATCAAAAGGTTGAAGTTGCATGCAGAACTGAACCTAACACAAAATATAAGCAATTATTAGAGCAAAATATAGCACATTTCCCAGACTTCATTTTGCACATGATGTATATGTGAAAGTTCTATTAGGTCTGATCTGTTGTTTGAAAATTTTGCATTTGAAAAAAGGGTTGGATAAAGGACAAAGGATAGGAGAAACTGGGGGAGGAAATGCATAACTGTAGGAACAGAACTTTAGTTCACCTTCTTTATTGTACTCCTACCAATTTATTTATTTATTTATTTTTCACTTACATTGTTTTAGTTAAGACAAAAAGTTGTAATTTTGCTGGTCACTGATTTTGCCAATTTCGTCAAGCCGCCATTTTTTTACCAGTTCCAGTTATTTTCAGGGGGAAGTTGACTCAACTTCCCCCATGAAAATAAACTAATTAGAACTGGAACTGGAACTGGTAAAAAATGGGGGCTGACGAAATTGGCAAAATCAATGCAATGCAAAATTTTCAAAGAAGGAAGTACAATTTCAAATTTCCTTCACCAGTTTTGATCAGATAAGATCTTATAGAACTTTCACATATACGTCATGTGCAAAATGAAGTTTGGGAAATGTGCTATATTTTGCTCTAAAAATTGCTCATATTTTGGGTTTGGTTCAGCTTAATTTGTGTCGTTTATATACTGTTTTTTGTTCAACTTTGGACTATAAATTCACTAGAATAACTTATTTGATTGCTCGGTAAATTTTTTGAAACAATAATTCGCTAACTTTGATATTTGCCTTGGGATTCACTCGAAATTCTTCACGACTATTTCATTACATAGAAAAAAAAGACCTGTTATGTATAATTTTCATTTTTCTCTAGGGAATGCTAAAATGTTGCTCATATTTTGTTAAAACTTTGAACAAAAAAGTTGAAATGAGAGTTTTTACCAAATAAGGTACAATCCAGATTACTTCTCCCCAGGTACGAATTTCTTTTGCTTGAAACAGTGAATATTTGAAATTATTATGAATATATTGGACTTATAAATTTACTGAAAATAATAATTTCAGTTAAGATTTCTTTAAAATTTTTTGAAGAACTATTTTTGATATGTCGTAGGGATAGATGTTCTTTGGCTTGCAAGGCATTTTTAGTCATGAGTCATTTAAATACTTCGTGAATATTTTACGACATAGCAAAAGAATAACAGTTATGTATATTTTTTCATTTATCTCTAGCGACTGTAGCCATTAAATGCTAAAATTTGTTCGTACTTCGTTAACTTTGAACCTAAATACTTGAAACGAGAGGTGGCCCGACGTCACAAAGGTTTTTACTAAATAAGGTAAACTTCAGAATAATACTCCCAGGTACAAATTTCTTTTGTTTCAAACAGACGTACGTATGCGTAAATTCGATTTTAATCTATTTTCTGTTTAATTTAAGGGGATGCAAAGGTGGATTAACATTAAGAATTATGGATTTAATATTAGCTCTAAGGTCAAAATTCACATATGAGCTGAATGTAGGGATCAAGGGTTACCTAAATCAATTGAAATTTTTTAATGAAAATATTTTGAAATTTGCTGGAACATCAATTGATAATTGACTATTAAAGTGACATACATGTAGTATAGGAAGAACTACGCTTTTTATTTCTACTTAATTCCTTTCTAAGTCTTCTTTGATGAATGAGTCAACAAACTCACTCAAGTTTTATTTAAATGACACTTACCTGTGAAGTTATTTCATCTGAAAATTTTTATCTTTTTAATTTTGAAAATTTTGGCAGCCATTTTGAAAATTAGTCAGCAAAAAATTGATAAATGAAGAATGAATTAAGTTAATAAAAATTATTTAAGAATATTTTTAGAATGCTATGAAATGCTGCCAAAATTTTCAAAATTAAAAATATAAAATTTTTTCAGATGAAATAACTTCACAGCTAAGTGTCTTTTAAATAAAACTTGAGAGAATCTGTTGACTCCATTCATCAAAGAAGACTTAGAAAGGAATTAAGTAGAAATAAAAGGCGTAGTTATTCTTATACTATGTCACTTTGATGGTCAATTTTAAATTGATGTTCCAGCCAATTTCAAAATATTTTCATTCAAAATTTCAATTGATTTAGGTAGCCCTAGATTCAGCTCATATGTGAATTTTGACATTAGAGTTAATATTAAATCTACAAAGAGGTTAATTAACCTTTGCATCCCCTTAAACGAAAAATAATTGATAAATTGATCAGAAAATAAAGTAAAGTAAAACAGTAGTTTTTCTGTCTTTTCACATGATAAACGTGATCTTAATATTTACGTGCAAAAAAAGAAACTCTCTATTCTGTCACGATTTCGTGTCTTCATCATTTTTTCACTTACAGACAATTTAGTTATGAAAAACTAAGATCTGATTCAATAAAAGAAAGGTGATTCAGAAACCTTAGGAATCAGTTAGGATATTGTATCTGAAATATATATGGGTCGCTATCTAAATACATGCATATCCAACACGTGACGACATCAGAATTCAAAATACATCACAATTCGACAGAATTTTACATTTCAAAATAATAATCACATCTCTAATGATTTTATAATAGACACAATAAACTATTGCACAAAAAAACTAAATTATGCGTTAGTGATGTTTCAAAATCTCTACATCATTAAACCCAGCAGTGGTGAAAACTGAATTTTTCCGCCAGGCAACCACCATAATGAAATGCTAGAAGTCAATTTTTGACTATACATGTAGTATAATTTTTTCATAATAACAACTTATGACGCCCGGTCTATGACGTTATAACAGCGCCTTTTCAAAGACATCTTAGGGTTTAAAAAGTAAGTCGTTTAACATATCTAAATGAGGTATTATTTAATCACTCCTAAGATGGTGAATAATAAACTTAAATATAAACTTTGTTGGTGGTAAAGCACGTAAATATAAAAATATCCTACATAGTGAATTTCCTCTTTTGGCCGATATACTCAATTGATATCGTCTTGCTTATACCTTTCAATGAAATATTATAGTTTTTCTGATATCATGTTAAAACAGAAATTTTGTATTATGTATGATATATTTTAAATATAAACTCTAAATCTCAATAATTTTATCGTTTCAATAAAAAAATGGTATGGTAAAAGTTCTAGGAACAAATCAATTTTAGTGCCACTAAAAACAACATTTTTAGAATAATATTTTACCTCACCTTGCAAACGTGTTTTTTTATCAATATTTAAACTTTTAGTACTCATCCATATCGTGATATCCTTAGGCACGAGCTTTTTTAATTAAATGTTACTTTACGATTTGTATACATACTAATTATTTACATTTAGCACATTTCTTATGCCAAACTACTTTATTTACAAATATTGAAAGAAAATACCAAAAATAATTAAGTTCGATAAAACAGAATTAAAAATTTATCACTGATCATCTATCGCATAATCAATATTAATGACAATTGATAAATTTTTAAATAAAGTGTACACGTGTTGCAGTACGCATGCGTGTTTTCAATGCCATTCATTGTTCACAGTAAATAAAATTCAGAGGATGCCTGTCATGGTTTGCGCTCACACTAATCAAGTCTGATAATTAATCCACAGTAAATTTGAATAGGCCTCATCTCTTTCTGAGATTTCGTCAAATAAATTGAGGTCCACCAACAAGTCAACATCACATTTAACAAGTAAACAGTTAATTGATAAGTGTGCAAGAGATTTGAAAAAAAACAACAAAAATCAAATTCCATGCATTTTTGTATCATTGTCTCAAATATTGTTGACTTGTTTTTTTTATTATGAACCTCAAGGCATAATAACCTATTTAAACAGAAATAAAACATAGCACAGATAAATTTAGAAATAAAACTCAGAATCAGAAGTCGACCGCCGACCTCTACTTCTTTTTCCTTTCCCTTTAATTTTTTTAACACTGTCTTTTTTCCTGCTTCTCTTTTTATCTTTCTTATCCCCACTTCCCTCACTATCATCACCATCTACATCTCCCATTGTCTCTTTTGAGCCATCTCCAGATGCATAAGCTGCATCATTTAGAGCACGGAGATCCTCAGTGTCATTTGTTATTGTAATATTATTTTCTTTTCTCCCTGTTCCTGCATCAGATTCAGGAATATCATTAGATTCAGGTCCTTCTACTTTTCTTGTTGGAATTGCATTAGTTTTAGACTCATTAGCATCCTTTTTATTGTCTTTGAATTTATCAGTTTTCTTATCATTATCTTTATTTTTATCCTTTTTCTTTTCTATCAATTTTGTGTTCTGATCAATAGTCTTTTCTCCACCACCTCCACTTCCGCCTAATTCATCTTCATCATCACCGGCGCTGCCGTCGCCACTTCCGGTTTGATCGTATTTTTTGCCTTTCTTTTTATTGTTTTTCTTACGCTTATGTTTGTTAAATTTCGACCAGTACCCATTCTTTGGAGGCCAGCCTTTCAGTTCTGGAATAAATAAAGGTATTCATAACATGCATTAATAAAGTTCATATAATTTTTTCGGACCGAATTCCATAAATTTTGGACCGAAAGTAAGTTTCCAGGGGAGGGGGGAGCCACCCCTATACCCCAACATTTGCGCCCCTGTATATAGGTAGTTGAATAGGGGGTTCCTCGTATTCTCTTTTAGCTAAAGTGGGTCGAGAGAAAGGCGTCGAAACCCATCCAAAATTTCATTTTATATGAAATACTAGTAATGGAAATTAACTTAAATAGTCTCTCCTGATGACTCCATTTACGCCAATGTTTTTGGATAAAAAGATATACTGACTTCGTTCTGCTCTCTGGATTTTGATATTTAGCCTAACATGAGCTGGATTTTGATATTTTGCCAAACATGAACATTAGAAAACAGACCTGTTAATGTTCAATCAGGAGCGGGCGTTCCCCCTCCATACGGTTCATTCATTTTATGTAGGCTTTATTAGCATTTGCATATTTAGCCCGTTAGCTTGTACTGGTAAATCATTCCATTATCATTTTTCATCTTCATTTTTAAATTTCTTCTGTAATATTTTAAGAAGTAAGATCTTTATGTGCTTTACTTTTTCACCAGAAAAAATGTTAAGTGTTTAACGCTTGCAATTTTTCTCAAACTAGTTACATTATAAACTGCCACAAAGACTCTTTGTCTTCTTAAAGATTTGCATGTTTTTCTACAGCACGTAAAAAGTCTGATTATATAATCAATATGTTTGCAGGAAACAGCCTTTCATAAATCATATTCGTGTTTTGTAATTCGAGCCAGCAATTACCAATAATTGGGTAATCTTCAGAGATTACAACCTATACTTATCATCCTTTGAAATAATTCTTATTTTCCTGTAGCTTAAATTTCCCTTAAATGACATGGGTAATCATAGGTCTTTATATGGGGTATAATCATTAATGGCAGGCTTACGACCGACATGACTGATGCATCTACTTCGAGAACAGAACTAGTATACAATGTACATGGAAAAAATGAAGGTCGCCAGAAAACCCTCTCAATTTCATCGAAATGGAAGGCCCTGACCTTGACTTTTAAATAGAAAAAAATTACATAGAAAAAATCTGTTTACAAACATACAGTATGGATAAATGGGCAGACGTTAGGAATTAGCAAAAGAACACCACCTTGGTTACTGGCCTAAACTTCATTGACCCTTATATTCTGAATCTTTGTGTAAAACTCTGATCCAATTTTATGTTTTCGAAGTTGTTGCGCCACCAGGGCCAAAACATTTTCCAAACACTTTTTGAAAATTTTCTTCTGAAATCTTACACATTTTGGTCGGTATTTGGGCCCCAGGTCACTTTAAAAAAGAAAAAGATGCATTTTTGGCCCGGGGCAGCGCCAGGGTTGCGCAAACCCTTCGAAAATATAAATTTGGATCTTGATATTTGAATTCGGAATATATAAGTGTCATGGGGGTTTAGGGCTCAGTTTTCCAGACAACCGCGCTCATTTCTAACGTACATTTGTGTACAAAAATGGCCTCCACGATGACCGAGTTTTTACACTTAAGCGACCCTTAGTGCCATACCTGTTGTTTCTACATGTATAACATACAGAAGGTTCCTAATTTACAGAAATGTAGTCGTCGGACGCCACAAACCAGCCGGTACAAACCTTTTTTGTGGACGTTTTGGGCGCTTAACTGATTCAGCTACCCCCGGGTCAGCTACTAAACCAAAAGATCGGCAAAAAGTTTGGGCTTGCTGATTGGTGGCATCCGACGACTAAAGTAAGCACCTGCTGTATGTTATGCAATAAACAGTCACTTAAATCTGGATTAGATTGCACATTTTCTTATGCTTTCAGTATTTTTAGAAAGTAAAGACTAAATAAGCACCTACTTATGTAATAAAACAACAGTCACTTAGATCTGGATTAGATTTCACATTTGCCTATGCTTTCAGTATTTTTAGAAAATAAAGACTAAAGTAAGCACCTGCTGTATGTTATGTAATAAAACAACAGTCACATAGATCATGGATTAGATTGCACATTTGCCTATGCCTTCAGTATTTTTAGAAAGTAAAGACTAAAGTAAGCACCTGCTATATGTTATGTAATAAAACAACAGTCAGTTAGATCTGGATTAGATTGCACTGAATTAGTAAAGTAAGCACCTGCTGTATGTTATGTAATATAACAACAGTCACTTAAATCTGAATTAGAATTGCACATTTTCCTATGCTTTCAGTATGTTTAGAAAGTAAAGAGGGCTTTTTGTTGGCTATTCTGACGACATAACAAGTTTTTCATACATTTTTGTATGGAATTTACTCTTGTACGAATTGCTGCCATATTGGGAAAACATGTTTGTATTATCATTGTCTATACGCACTATTTCATGCTATTTAGAAAGTTCCTGGTCTTGGTAGAATTGGTAGAATTACTTACTGTCGAGTTTGAAGGTGTACTTTAAGCTTCCAGCCACTGTGCTTGCTCGACAGGTATAGTCACCAAGATCCGAGTGTTTAAATCTTCTTATATAAAGTTCAGAATGATAACTATGGTGCCGATGTTTTGTTGACTTAATATTCTGAAATAGAAACCATAAATTGAGGAGTGTGCATTTTGAAGCAGTGCACCATTTTTACATAGTTTCGCACTTTCTTGCATCGAAATTAATGCCCGTCTCTCAGTTGAGACATTCGGCGGTATTTGATACCTGTGTAAAAGCGTGAGTAGGTTAAGTACACCCTCAAGCCTTTGTTATCCCAGTTAGAGGACACCGGGAGACGATAATCTTGTGTCAGTGTTGAGCCAAGTGTCTGTGTCTTAATAACTGAGCTATTCCGCCCGCTGGTACGTGTAATAAAACAGATGCGCACAAAAATAACTACAATGTTAACAGCGTGTCCCTATATTTCCGTCGTCTTGGAACGTAGACAGAGCCCACGGCACATTATAAGTGCTCAAAGAATTAGACCAGCGAGTGTCTCGTTCGTTTGGTGGCTGTCATCGTTTCGCCGATAACCCGAACGGATTTCCCCCAGGAAGACCAAGGAACGCCAGCAGGGATCCTCGCACGATGCGATGGATGTAGTGTTTGCTCCAGGTTCGGGTCAAGGTTTCGGTAGGAACATTGTCATTCTATTTGTCATTGCAGTACGTACCATGCCCCCGTGCCTGTCAGGATCAAGCACTTTTCCATTTTTAAACCATAAAACCATTACAGAAGATCTTGATTGCGTTTTACACATAAGTGTAAACGGATGATCATATTCCGGTAACGGCCACCAGGGGCCTTTCTTTAGGTATCCTACATTAATTCCATTTTGGAATACTTCAAGGAATTGTGGTCCTTCTGTAAAAGATAACTATTCAAATTAGTTAAAGAAAATAGCTTTAACTCAAATGCAGTTGCAGTTTATTTCGTTTTCAATTTACAATAAATTAGTTGTCTGACACCCACCTGCTACGCTTACTTCAAAACGAACTTCCCTTCTTCGTGATACGAAATTGTCAATGTGACAAATGTATGTGCCACTGTCACGCTGCGTGACAAAATCTACTGCCATTTTTGAACCCTGGAATTTGAAAAAAAACAACGCTTTAAGGAAGAGTTGTTTAAATCAAGAGAATAAAACATGACCATTTGTTTATTTAAATATCCCGATAGTCAAAATATTTAAAAGCAACATCTCCCTCTGCCATTCCCCGATTGAAAGCCTTATCAAATGACTGGTACATGATCTTTGGTTGTTTTGATTGCTATAATGACCCTTTTATGGATTTAAATGGTAGCTTTAGTTAATATACAAGTCTTTAGTTGCATACAGTACTCTGTTTTTTAGTATTTTATCGAATTTTACCCATAATATATTTTTCCCATGTGCCCAATAATTATGGCCCTTAGTTAGCTTTCTTGTCCAATAAATCATTGGCTGTGGAAATCCAGTTGTGTTGCAATAAAGATAAAGTGGCTGCCCAACTGTCCCAATTACTTTGGTCTTATTGTGTGTCAAACTCATGGAGGGTGCTGAAATTGAAAAATATGAATGTTAGAAGAATAAACCAATTATATTTTCTGATTTGTCTGTTAATAATGCACCTGTCCTTAATGGGAAAATGTGCGGATAGAGGATGGGCCTAAGTTCTCTAGGGCGAGATAACCCTGCCCAACAAGAAATATTCCTTTTGTATTGTACAGGCCCTTGTCAGTCCTGCGTTTCTCGACCATTGAATTTCACGAACAAAACATATCTAATTGTCTATGCTACAATCTTTTATTTTCAAATTTGACCTAATCTTGAGCCTAATTCCTTTTGTATTGTACAGGCCCTTGTCAGTCCTGCTTCTCGGAAGAAGATAGGGACGGTTCTTCCAGTAAAGGTCAAAATTCAAAATATTCCAAACATAGTCATGTGACATATCGTAAGGAAGAGCACAAGACTGGGTTGTCTTAATGACATAATGACATAATGTTATTGGTAAGATCAAAAGGTTACCATTAGGCTCAAGACTAGGTCAAATTTGAAAATAAAAGATTCTAGCATAGACAATTAGATATGTTTTGTTCGTGAAATTCAATGGTCAAGAAACAGCCGACAAATAATACCTTATGCCTTGGGTATGCTTATTGATTGGTGATGAGTGTAGTCCGCATGACTTAGTTTAAGGTCAAAGGTTAAATATTGAAAATATAGTTTTGTGCAGGGGTGGGTTGTATGAATACCTCTAGACACCGGGATGTTGATAGGGAAGGGAATATCGATTAAAAGTCTGATACTGTTTAATGAGGTATTGAATTATCAATGGTAATTGTCAAAACAATAAGAAAAGTATTTATTAAATACAATAGAAATGCCAACCAATTTATGTGAAATCATATGAGGCAATACGTTATAATAATCTTATGATCAAGAATGTGAGCTTGAGACCCCGTTTGAAAAGTGAGGTCGGTGTCTACATAATATTCTGACACCCCATGGTCTTGTGGACACATCGTTAGAAAGAGCTTGAAGAATAGAGCTAAACTGGCTTGTCTTAAAGGAGTACCCAGATTACCGCTAACGTCAATTAATATTGACATAAGCATTTTATCAAAACACGTTTTAAAATGACATCAGACTACTATTGATTTTTGGGTATGTCGGAAGAAAAGTCTGATAGTCAAAATATCCAAACTTCTAGT
>JAXIUW010231063.1:0-10224 GCA_035591015.1 Cephalothrix simula
TGCCTCATCCAATTTTTCCATCCATCCGTGTACTTCAAACACATTAAGGGAAATTAATATTGGTTTTAATGGTTAACATTTTATTACAAACATTAATAAATAAATTTTGAAATACATGTACAAAAACAATTTGAAATACATATACCACAAAGCATAGAGATAAAACATATGCATAGAGAAAATCAGCAAGCTCAAGTGTTTAAAAATCATAATGTAAATTTGCATAATATATGCAAAAATGTAAAAAAATATAGCTAAATAAAAACGATAAGAACCGAATGCTCTGATCCTGTGTGATCTGGTGTAGTGTTTATGCTTTCTCTCTTCACAATTACAAAATCTATTTCTGAAGTCATCCTAACCTGGAACAACGATATTATGAATTCTAGTACCGAAATTATGTTATCTTAAATTCTAGTACTGGACCAACGTTATTTTGAATTTTAGTTTTCTAGGAATTGTTTTTGTCTTATCGTAGTTTCAGTACTGCTTAACTGCAATTTTTCTATACTCAAAATCACTTTATCCCTCTAATATTGCTCAAAAAATCCTTTTTTAACTTTTTTTGCCCTTGTAATTTTTCATCTTAAAAGTTTAAGAATTCTTCACTGAAAAACTTTGAAGTAAATAGTTTTTATAAATGCTTTAAAGGGATGCAATCTGTTTACAATGCATAGTTTATCGTGTCCTATTGATGCTTAATTAAAAAACAACAGTTAAAAATTTGAAATAAAAGAAAAAAATGGATCTTATTAAAACCTCAATAAAGTCATTACGGACCGCTTGTGGTCGCTTAAAAACGTATTTGGTATTCTTTTTAACGACAAATTTAAAAAACGAAATTTGACTATGGGTCATTTTAAATCAAAAGTCGAGCTATGTGGGTTTTGTAAAATATCTGTTATAATCTGTTATTCACACATTTTGTGCCAATCAAATTGTCCCGTGGAAGAATCTGATTGGTCTAATGCAGTGCCGGAGCGGAACTCGCATAACAGATTCAGACTAGTTTGTAAACAAGGCTAATTTAAAATGACCCTATATGTGTCTGTGATTTAAAAACACTGTTGAACCCAAAACGCACTGATGATTGTTGAACATATACTTGAACACAATTCCACAACCACTGGTATTCAAGAAAATGCACAGTGTGATCATTTTCATTAACCCACCCATTAAGAAGTTAGTGCTCTTTGTAATAATGACTCCTTATTACTTCTGAGCAAGTTCCAATGACTTTGAGCCAGTTCAACCTGTCGATCAGTGATACCAGAGTGTTGCAAAAGTAACTCAGCTTTAGCTATAATAGACTGCAATTGGTTCGATCGTATTAAAAGTTTCTTCTCTTCTTTAAATAGCTGTTTCTTAATTTTCTCTTGCTTAAATTGCATCCTTGTCCACTTAGACTGTAATTGGAAAATTTCTTAGTTTTAGGCTTTAAATATATATTTCATAATAATGGTCTGGAGTGTGATTCGACGTGGAATTCGAAAAAAACACGAACACGAAGTGCGAGTGTTTTCGTGCTCGAATTTTTTCGATAATTACGCATCGAATCGTTTAATAATAATTATAATTACAAGATCAATATTATTTGTCGTGATTTTATCCTTTATTTGGTATTTATTCATTGTATTGTTTATATGCACTAATTTTTTTACCCCAATACATGAGTCATGATCAGTAATTCGGTCACAACTGAACGCTGATTTGTCGATTAATGGGAGTGACACGTTCACGTGATAAAATCATGACACAAAATCAATACGTGATTAAGCGACTGGCGTACTTGTTATTACGCGAGTCAAATTGAAAAGGGCCGTCTATGCAAATTAGTTACGCGGAGGAAAAAATAATTTTCTAACCATATAAGGAAGTGTTGTATTCAGGGCCTAATTGTTAGAGTTCCAAAGTGGTCACGTGATGAAAAGGTTCTAATACCACTACAGATCGTGTAATTATAGAGAGAAATATATTCACAAATCAACGAAAATGTTTCGATTGTTTTAAAACCTTACCATTTCTGGTGTCAATTTCTTTTCAAGGCTTTTAGCTGTCTCAACTCCTTCCATTCTTAGGAATGCCCCTTTCAAGCCTGTCAACTGGTTTGGTGCAAAGGTTTCGCATCTTATGGTTGCATATCGTCTTACGAAGTTAGGTAGTAGACTCTCTACTCCAAGGGCTAAATCAACCTTTAAAAAACATCGTGGACAAAATTGATTCATATAAGGTTATTATACAACTTTCTGAGTGCAATATTTGAGCAATGACTACTCATATATCACGAAGGAACGTCGAATAAATGTTTTATTCACCAATATTACAAAAATTCGACAGATACGTATCATGAAAATGTTACAACCGGTCATAAATATTCATATTGGTTTTATAGCCTTATTATGTTGTGGTACGTTCATTTGCAGTCTTGATGGACCTTACCTGCATTCCAAGTCGTTTTAGCGCTGCCTGGCGCTGTACTGCTTTAATGTCATCGACGGCCAAACCAACCTAGGAAAATGATTGACGTCAGGATTTGCATAAATTTGTTTTCTTTTTTATTTCTAAAATAATAGAGACCTGGCCCTATGGGTAGGGTCATGGACAGTTTGGTATTTAACAGTTATGCGACACTTTGGGTCACAGATATACATGGGTCACTTTCTGCAAGTTGACCAAATTATCCGTTTGGCCATTCCATGACAAAACCTAATTCCTTTTGATAATGCCAACATTTCCTAATTGATATTTTGACTTACCAATAGATTCATAAGTAGAATTCCAATTAAAACATAAAAGAGAATCAAAACAATGTTTGATAAGGCGACATAGAAAACATTTGTGGTGTAGTCGTTCTCCGAAAACATTGTCATAAAAATGGCCTCATATTTGAGTTCACCTCCCATCATAACCAGGATCTTGAGCATAGATCTTTCCACTGTACCAAAATCAATCTGAAAAAATGTTTGATAATCGTCTTGAGAATACTCTTTAGTAGTGATATTATTTTAACATTTTAGCGAAATGCAATGGCAGGATGGTCGAATGGTTAAAGGTGCTCCACCAACATAGGTCATGACGTCATGAAATCTTTCGTTAGGACGAGCGCGGGGTCGAATCTTACCATCGGCAGATCGGTGTTATAAAAGTGGAGCGGGGACTAGGTACAGCGAAAGCACCCAAAGAGCTCTGTGTACATATGGGCTTTCCATGCTGCGATAATAAAAACTCTAGCGGTATATAGAAAATAGCGGAAGTCGATAACATCACATTTAATTTCATAATCTACCTGGTTTTGCAGTAAAATGAAGAAGGCCAAGGCAAAAGCTACCACGAAAACTATAAACACCAAGGAAAATCTGACAAAAGTTGTCATTATATCCGTTATCATGACCACGTATATCCCAATGCTTGGTAATTTTCTCATGAACAGTACGAGATCCATCCATCCTAGAAAAACAGCTATTGCAGCCATATCCCATTGCCAAACCTGAAAATTATTTTACAAGAATTTGGTTACTTTTCATCACCATCCATCATAAATGTTATGAGTCAAGTTTATGAACATAATTAAAAACCTCTGGTCAGTGTTCTGGTCAATTAAATTCTGGACTACGTCAGCTGGACAATTTAGTAAGTCGGAAATAGATAAAATAGTTAGTGATATACTAATATAGACCAGATTCTGTTAGCATATAATGCAAACTTTAAAATCAATTTACTTACACTTCTAAGTCCTGTTTCTTTTTGGCAATCATTAAAATCAACGACCACAAGCAATGCAGTTATACACAATCCCCATTCTATTACATTTTCTATTCCTAAATATTTTGTTTTTTGGGAGATGATTTGAAACAACTGTAAAAAAGATTTTTTCCAAAATAGAAAATTGAAAATATTTTGATTCAATTTTTGAAACAGAAAATTTTGATTGCTATCTGTTGTCAGACTACTAAATGTTTTTGGACATGTCGGGCCAAAAGTCTGATAGTCAAAATCTCGAAACTTAGAGTACATTGATCTCCTAGACAAGGGGCTTAGGGTGGGTGGAGATTGTTGACTCGAGTTTTTAAAAACACCTGAAGATGTATTTAACAAGCTGTAAAAAAAAATGGAGCTCTAGCTGTTATGAATGTCATAAAAACCGGATATCCTCTTACGCCATACTTTTTTATGAAGCCAAATTTCAAAAAATTAAAAAAAGAACTTTAGGGACAACCCCCTCTCAAATATCGTTTTTTTTACATTCCCAAAGGTCTAAACTTTCGATTGACATGAAAAGTTTTGGTCCTCCATCCCCTCGATTATGACAATAAGGATTTCCGTAGACCCTAGGGCCTATTTATAATGGGAATCTATATGCTTGTGAATTGGTAGTCTTACGCCAAATGACTTACCTCTCGTAGAATATATACACCAGACGAACCCATCATTACATACTGTGCTATTCTTCTCCAAAAGGAATATGTGACAGTAATTCCGTTATCTTGAGCGTATTTTCTTATACTTGCACATGACATGTTTATTGTTACTGGGTATTGATCTCTATAATCAAAATAATTTCAACTACAGCATCTCTAAAAAAAACCTTGAAAGTGATCCAAACCTACTTCGTGATTTCTGGATAAAAATTCTATACTTACTTAACGATTGAATATGGTGGTGTTAGTGTTAAAACAAATGCTGTCAAAAATGTTAGATAAGCTACGTAAGCACAAATATTCATATAATAAACGTATCTCCCATAAATGTGCCATTTATACATCAGTAACGCTTGGCATAGAGGGTGAGTGATAAGGTCTTCTCTATTTTTTTTTACCTGAAATTTAATAATTAAATAATTATGAGGATGAGTGATAAGGTGTTCTCTATTTTTTGTACCTGAAATTTAATAATGTACCCTGAAACTTGTAAATAAGAACTTACCATTATCCATAATGGGTGATTCTCTTTTATTTTTGAATCATCAGTTATATACTTATTAACTCTTGGTTTTACCCTGTTTGTTAAATCATCATATACAGTAACTGAAATTAATCAAATCTTTTTTAATTTCGTGATTTACTTGGGTTCAAGCTACTAATTCAAAGTATATGGGTTTCCCTTATAAAAGTACAAAACAAAAACGTCTATTGCGACTGTCATGGACTTTCAATCAACAAGTGTGATACCTCTTTGGAAAACTGATTTTATGCACATTCTAAAAACCAAATAAAATCACGGGGTCAGTCGTGTCGAAAATTTTTATTATCCAGTTTATGAAGTCCTTAAAAAATGCGCCATTATACGCGCGAATTTCTATTCCAAAATGACTTCCGGTTTTTGACACTTAAAATTGCTACACCTATTTCAGCTTTTTACATGTTTTAAATAACATCTGTGTGCATTTATTTCAAGTCCAGTAAAACCTCTACCCTATCCTATCCATATTGACCCCGTTGCTGAGGAATCAATACTTTTATAGTTAGAGGATTTTGACTATCACGTTTTTCGGTTATCAGCCAAATAGGAATTAGTAGATTAAAACCACTTTAGACCAGTTTAGGTATACGGTATCTTTTTATCAAGAAATTCAATTTTATTTTCTTTTACCTGGGATCCTGATCGGGATGTAAGAATTAAGTGGAAACTTACTATCTATTGAAGCAGTTTCATCCTTTGATTCTCCCTTCCAATCACAAAATGTATCGTCTAGAAACTCATAAGAGAATGTGATTGCAAAATCGGGATGTTCCGATTGTAAATTATTTGATTCGCAGCATTGATCAAAGACCTTTTTTGCAACATCTGAAATTTGAGTAAAGAAAAGTAGCAGGATATAATTCAAAATGAATAGATACATCCTCAATTTTTTCGGTGACTTACCTGGCATATGATTTATTAATTTTCTTATAGGTGTTGTTCTTATTCCAGTTCCTAGATCCGTGTGTTCGTTTCTTAGAGCTGCTCGCCATCTTTTCGATGTCACAATTACCATGGCAACATCTCTGACAAATAAACATAGTATGCTAATTTCATCAAATTTAATGAGTAATTTCTAATGTTTTTGATTCGTGGTTCCCATACTTATTTAATGCACTTCTTTTTCATTGAGGTGAGTAAAACCTCTGGTAAAACTAAGGGCCATATTTTGAAATCATTTTCCCAAACTACATGAATATTGTGCTATAGGCCCCTATATAAAATTTATTTCAATTTTTTTGAAAGGCGAAAAAATATTCTTGTTGACTATTATTTTCCCTCCACATCAGCACAACGAAGGAGATAAATCTCTCTGCTCCCTTCATTTTGAGGCATTTTCCCTGCTCCTTTTGGCATCATTCTCATTGCTCCATTTATTTTCATCAGGTGTCTCCCTCCCTTTCTAGAATCAGCGCATTCTCCCTGCCCCCAAATGCTCCCTCTACACCTTCAGAGCCTCAAACAGGGTTTATTTCAGATTTACTTTAAAAGTAAGATTTCTCTACCAATCGGGTAATTTCTGTCAACATAATATTGATAACTTACTTGTGATTTTTAATAATTGCCAAATCTAAGCAATTTCGACCCCATTTATCAATTTGAACGATGCTCGCATTCCTCGACAGTAGTAATTTTACCATGTCCACGTGACCATTCCTGCTCGCCATCAGTAAAGGTGTGAGCTATGTAAAAGACAATAAATCAATTTTATCAGGGGGATATTTCATATCCCCATCCCCTGTTTTTATCATGGAAATCCCCATTTTCATTACTACTACCATTACTCATGTTGATACTCAACGGTATAGTTTCTGCTGAAAAATAGGATGATAATCGTATCGCCTTGATACGCAAGATGGCCATTGCTCTCTACTTCTTTTACTTCCTTTCCATAACTTTTCAATATTTCTTTCTATCAATACTATTCAATTACATGTACTTTTATCAGAATCAGACACCGGGCGTAATTTTGTTTAAATCTGGCTCTTGACACCCACCACCCAAATTATCTGACATTATGTGAAGTTATCTGACACCGGCCCAGGAGACCACCCAATTTATCTGACAAAAACGATAATTTATCTGACGTCAACATACTATTCTACACCAACCGAATTCAACCAATTTATGACATAATTTAAATTTGCGTGCCACTTGCCATTGACACCAGACAATTTTGCTCAAGTTAAACTGATTTCAGATAAATCTATAGGGAATTTCAGTGTTACTTTGCAGTAAAATACGGAAAACATAATTGTTTACATTTGTGGTCGTTATCAGTCGGCTTCTCGCTTAAGCGCCTTCGGTTTAGACCAGCTGTCAATGCGTGTTTAATGAATTACTATCAAAAATAATCGTACTTATTTCAAAATAACTTATTAAAAAGTGTGAAAATAATTTTTAAGCGATTCTTAAGAAGAAAGTTGTCGTTCGAATTTTTTTCCGACGACAATTATAACAGGTTTTATTGTTAAAAGGATTAGTTAGAAATATTCCTACATATCTGTTTTTACTGATATGCTCTTTTTTTCTCGAAAAATAATTTTTTTGATATTATTTTTTGCCGTTCTCTAACAACAATTAAAATGCCATTTGATAATAATATCACAGTAAACATGTGTGTAATAACGCGGATTTCATCTTTACTGCAAAGTAACTGTGAAATTCCCTATAACATCACCACCCAATTTAACTTTTAGGTCAGATAGATAGATTTTTGGTTAAAAATTTATTGAAAACAAATTTTACTGCAAAATTAGGTTACCAAATTTCTATCTTCGGGATCTACTGGGCTGTCGTACTCCAGTAATACTTTAGCAACTTCTACAAATCCTTTGTAGGCAGCCGACTCTAATGGGGTCCATAAATTACAATTTCTGGAAAAAAATCAGATAATTTCTGTAAAGAATAACATTTCTGGTGTCTGACGATTCCGTGGTTTACAAAAATGCGCTATTTTTCAAAAGACGATGATATATCAATTAACATACTTCACTCCTGCCTTAGTTTGGCAAGTTAGATAACCAAATAGCTGGTGCATGGTCAAGAACAGAAAACTGGATGACAGGCATATGTAAACTTATTACCTTGCCTGAACATCAGCGCCGTTTTTAAGTAAGACTTCTACAACCATAGCATGACCTCTGCTAGATGCAATATGAATTGGCGTGTTCGAATCTTCATCTTCATCTCTTATTGCAAAATGGTTAATCTTGATTATCTCTTTCACCACCCTTTTAAAAGATATCATGGATTATTAATATTTATGTTTAAGTTATATTTAAGTTTTAGATCCCTCGTTCCAAATAGTGCTAATCGCGACATCTTTCACAATTTGCACCTCCCCACTATTTACGCCATATACAAAACTAAACCTCCTTAACAGAGCCACCACCTCAGTTTCCATCAGCTCCAATTTAATCAACACAATGCTTCATTTCATGATAACCACATACACAACCCACTAATTCAAGATTCAATAGTACATGTAAATGAATAAACACAACCTATATGTACAGCACCCTATCTACTGTGAACACCGCAATCCTCCTTAATCCTTTCCCACCGCCAAAACCAGCATTTTAACCACCTGTACTACCACCTACTACCACCACCTATAATGTTTATGTTCCATTTATGGTCATGCTAGAATTTCTAAACATATTTTCGATCAAGAGAGTGAAAACCCTCGTGGAAACGAGAAATATAAACCTCTCTACTATTGTATCATTCATTTTTTCACATTCTCCCCTATTAGACGCGCGTTTCAAATATCATTAGATAAAATAGATATGTTATCTAGAATTTGGGATTTTTTTTACCTGACTTTCCCATGTTTTGCTGCCACGTGAATTGGAGATTCCTCCTCGTCGTTTTTTGCATCAACATTAGCACCATTATTTAGCAAGCACTGAAAGTGTTAACCAGGAGACATTATTGTGGTTCAGAAGCTAGTGTGAAGCAAACATAATTACCCGATATTGGGGTAATCTTCTTACTAGTATATAGAATTTGACTTACCCTTACTATGCTGAGGTAACCCTTTCCTGCTGCAACATGCAGTGGAGTGTTCTCGTAACGGTCTCCCATATTTATTAGATTTGCCTCGCTGACTTGCTCATTTTTTAAGAGGGTCTGTAATTTAAAAAAAGATATGTTCATATTAAAGTGAAAGATAATACATACCTTCCGATTATCATAGAGCAGTGATCACAAAGAGACTAAATTACAACCAAATGCTTCACAACCCCATATGGTGATTTAGCAGCTCATTTAACTGCTGATTTTCATAGAAGGTGTGACTCGACAAGATGTAGGAACAGTAAAGCATTTACGATAAAATTTAATTGACAACTATCAATTATTGTATTGTATTTACCTCTAAAATTTCTAAGTCATTTGCTTCAGCAGCCCAAAACACTGCTGATTTTTCAGCTTTGTCGACAACATTTACTGCACAGTTGTGCTTCAGTAGTGTTATGACGGTTTTTTCATTTCCACATGATGCTGCTAAAAGAAATGGTGTAAAGCTGTCTTTTTCTCTGCAGTCTATGTTAGAACCTCTGAAAATAGAGGTGATATTGACACTGTGATTCTTAAATATTTAAGAAAATTGTAACGTAAAATGGTTGATTTATTTTGACCTTGAAAAAAATCACCTAGCCTGGTTCCCTAGCCCTTTTCTCGATAACGATAAATTAACAAACCGAGATGGGACATGTCATTATAAGTATGCGCGAAATTGATTAGCTCAGGGAACCAGTCAAAGAACTGTGGCATATTTGGCGATTAGTATGGTCGAGAGATATAGCGAAAAAGAAAATAAGGTGGGAATTTTTTTGTGGTCGATAGATCTTCCTAATTATTTATATGTTTTTGTTTAATATATAAGCTGAACATTGGCATATTTTTAAAAAAATCGAAGCGGATAATTTTTTTCTTTCGGTCTTAAAAAGGGAAAAATGCAAAAAAATCGGGCGCAAACTGATTTTTTAGGTATGGGTATGTGTTGCTGGGGCCACGAAGACCCTTTAAAAAAAAAGATGTGCCAAAAATATAGATTTTTTCGGATTTTTGAAATTGACGCCAAAATGACCCAAAATGGCGCCCAAGGCCCAAAAATGTGCTAAATGTGCTAAACAGGTGTCATAGATCATTTCTACACCTCAACGTGGTACATCGAGGTCAATGGATCCCAAAACAATGAAAATACCACATCTCTTTGACTGGTTACCTTCTCCATTCTATTACACGCGTGTCACCATT
>JAXIUW010231174.1:0-10222 GCA_035591015.1 Cephalothrix simula
AGATTTTGGTTTAAGAACGAAAAAGTGTCCTTTGAAATTTTACCCGAGTTATTCACAACCATAACCTTTGATTTTTTAATATTTACTTCTAGATGCCATTTGTTAGTATAATCACCTAACCGATTTAAACAGTTTTGGAGTCCGAGCCTAGATTTAGATATTAAAACTAAATCGTCCGCATACATTAAGCAGCTGATGTACTTATTACATAAGACAACAGGGTCACATTCTGTGTTATTAAAAATTTGAGGTATATCATTTATGAAAACATTAAATAGTGTCGGACTTTCTACCGCACCTTGTTTAGTACCTATATATGACCTAAAAAATGTTGGTTCATTGCATTTTGCTCCGAGGTATACAGAAGCATACATATCTTTAATTATATTATAAATATTGCCAGAAATGCCATATTTTAGTAATTTTAATAAAATCCCATTCCTCCATACTGTGTCAAATGCTTTTTTGAAATCTATAAAACATAGATACAGTTTGCCTGTTTTAGCATATTTATCAGTTAAAGTTTTTATGATAAACATATGGTCAGCTGTTCTTGCACCCTTTTCAAAACCTATTTGGAATTCAGTACGATTTCTTTTCCGGACCAGTATTTCAATTAATCTGGAATACAACAGTTGACCGTCAATTGCGATATTACATGGAAAAACATAAGAAATGCGTCTGCACATGCGCATATCTCGAATTCCACCGATTAAAATATTTTAATTTGTTCCGATTCCTGTTTTCCTCTGAAAGGTCTAGATGTATTGCTCTATCGGTTGCTTAAAGCGAACGCTCCCTAAACCAATACTAATACAGCATCTTTAGTTGATTTATTAGTGTGCGATTTAAAGGACCGTTCCGTTCGCTTTATTCTAACCAACCAATCGTTTTCTTTGCCAGTCAAGGAAAAATTTTACTTCATAAACCGAAATCAGAAATTTCTGCCGAAATGGTGTATAGTGAAGCATAGAGTAAAGAGTTTGAAAATAGTGAAAGAGTATCTTAATACTATTGGTTTTTTACGCCTAGAGAAAAGGGATTTATTTTTTACTATTATTTTTAGAATCAATAAATTTATTTCGCTTGTTCTAAAGCGTAACATGATCTTTTTGAAATATTTAAATCAAAGTAACAGATTTGATAACATAAAAGAAATCAAGTCTTTTATCTAGTTTTATCTTTAGTAGCAGGTAATTGAAAACGGTTCTTATAGAAACAAATTAAGAAGTTCAAAAGTATACTAGTATATAGAAATTTTTACACTTCCTTAATTCCTCTTAAAAAAACCCCAAGTTATAAAATAAAACTTTATACCGTAATGCTTCTTGTAATTTCATGATAATACGATGTTATATTTTAACATAAAGTGGGCGGCCATAGGCCCCCAAAGAAATCCAAAAATAGTGTCTTTTTGGGCCCTTTTAGGTAAATTATTGAAAATTAAATATAGTTTTTTGGCCACCCAGTTGGGCCCCCTTAAATTGCGATACAACAGGGTTAAAGCTTCTAATTCCTATTTGGCTGATGTCCGAAAAACGTGATAGACGTGATAGTCAAAATCCTCTAACTATAAAAGTATTGATTCCTCAGCAACGGGGTAAATATGAATAGGTGGAGGTTGAACTGGAGTTATAATAAATACACACAGATGATATTTAAAACATGTAAAAAGCTGAACTAGGTATGGCAGTTTTAAGTGTCAGAAACCGGAAGTCATTTTGGGAAGGGAACTTCGCGCGTATATCGGCGCATTTTTTAATTTAATCTTTATTTATTTACAAAGACGATCTCCATATACAGTCAAGAAAATTAAATGATATAAACATATGACATAAACTGGGTAATAAAAAATTTTCGGCCCCGTGATCTTTTATATATTTTATTTTTAAAATGTGCATAACATCAGCTTTCCAACGAGTTACCACACTTGTTGATTGAAAGTCTATGGCAGTCGCAATAGACGTTTTTGTTTTGCACTTTTATAATGGAAACCCATATACTTTGAATTAGTAGCTTGAACCCAACAAAAACAAAATTTGTTTTTGTTGTATTCTATAACTTGGGGTTATTTAAGAGGAATTAAGGAAGGGTACAGGAACTCCTTCCTTCGGTCCCTTAATAAACACCAATATTAATGGCTAATTTGTCATTTTTTAACCAAACGCCCATTTATGTACATTTTAAAGTGTCTAAGATTGAAAAATTTCAAAAAAATTGGTTTTGAAACAATTTAGCTTTTCAGTTTCAGTTAAACAGAAAACTTTTTGAAAAACGAAAATTTTAACGGAGGGAGAAAATTTGGTTCGATTTATGTTAAATATTAATAACATACGGTTGAATCATATGTACAAACCTGAGGTATTCAGGGGTGTAGTTGATTGACCGAGGTCACCAAGGGTCTTGCCTGATCTCACGGCGAAGATTCTGCCTTCTTGAGTACGAATGTAAACTCCTTTTTGGGTTTTGATAACAAGAATAGGTTGACCAGCAGGTATACGGACTTGGGGCCCTGTGCTGGACTGTGTATTTGTACCGGGGACTACAATATCTGAAAATTTAAATATAATAACTGAGGTAACAACGATGTATATTTATGTTATAAAAGAGCTAGGCTTTGTCAGTTAGTGGGAGTATCATCGCTGACACGATTGAAAATCAATACTAATCAACTTGAGTACTTCTTATTACGCGAGGCAAATATGGAATTAAGAGTCGAATTTTTACAGTAAAAGTAATGAAAAAAGGCAAATAAATTCTAACGTCGGGACCTGTTATTTTGCAACACCTATTGTATCGCAAGTTTTTCGTTTCAGCTCTGTCCACAACAAATAGCTTCCGGTTTTCATCACTCCTACCAGCACATTAAAATTGAATGGGATTTTGGCTAATGAGACCGGATTTGATGAGAAGCGATTAGTCGTCAACAGAGCTAAAACAAAAAACTTGCGATACAATAGGTGTGTTGCGAAATATCAGGTTACAACATGTACATCTAAGTTATTATTAACAACTGTGCTTCCTTATGGTTATTCCCAACTTTAAAGGATTTTATTTTTTTCAAGAAAAACTATTATTAGTAAAGAGGATTAGAACGAAATAGAAACCTCTTAGTTTTATAGTCCTAACAGGTACGGATCATATTCAAAGTACATGTATTCTCTAATACCGGTGTGAAGGCGTTCAGTGTCCCTGGCAATTAGTGTCTTCTTCGTAGTATAAACGTATAGGTTGCGTTCTTTGATCTTATCCTAGATAATCCCGGATAGACCCAGGGCTCTCCCAAGTGCATTTCTTTTATGTTATCCAGCACCGGGATGAACCTGGGGGACCCCCAACTTCATCTTACTCTGCGAGTAGGATAATATCGGAGAAGTGAAAACAAAATGGCGGCGAAATTTTAAAACAATTATTTAGTCATTTTTATGGACTGATAAGGAGCTAATTTAGCATTTTTAGATTGGGAAGGTATGTTGCATTGAGATAATATTATTTCTTTGCTATATTTTTGTTGGAGGCGTGTTCTTTTTTAACCAGAAAATTTTTTCGTCCAACATCCGCCATAACACTTTATCCGGGAGAAGTGTTTATTCGTTCTTTTTAACCGGAAGTCGGGGAAGCCCAGTGCGTATCCAGTGTTATCTAGGATAATTAAAAAGAACGCAACCATGGCTTTTTTCGTCGGAAACTGGCAACCGGCTTTTATTGTTGTACTTTTCCTATTGAAATGTACATGCCGGACACAGAACGCTAAACCGGCAAACCGTTACACCTGTAATAGGTAGGCCAGAGCGAGTTATATGTAAAATAATATCTTACGGGAATAACGCGAACTTCGGTTAAGAATGTACACGAAATAACGCGAAATTCGGTTAAGAACATACACAAGAATACGAAAAACTGGATAACTGGATGAGGGATTCAAAAAACAGGGTGGCCAATGTTCCAAGATTTTAATTTTCCCTGATTTGAAGGACTCTTCGCAAAAGATTCCCTGACATTTTTCAGGTACCGCGTTAGGAAAAATTTAGAAAAAAATTCATAAGCGAAATAATTCATTAATATCGCAAAGATTTTTATGTGTAAGGCGACAAAACCCTGGATAAATAAAATTCGCCTGACTTTTGAAGGCCAAATTAAAATTCCCTGACTTATCCCTGATTTCCAGGTGAGTGGACGCCCTGTTAGTTGGGGGGGGGGATTTCGAATCCTTCATCTAATTTTTGTGTCAATATTTTTTTCGTTCTCACCTGTTGTCGTCACGACTTGATGAACGGTGACACCCGCACTAACAAGATTTTTGATCGCAGCTTGTTCAGCTTGGCTTTGAATCCTCATTGGAACTGGAGTTGTCATTGACTGACGAGGCATGTCATACCGTGAGCCTCCGATTACCCTAAATATAGAAGGTATTTTGTAATAAATTATAAAAACGCGTTATTTCACAACAGCCTTGAAATAAAGGCCATTTTGGGTTTATAAACTTCTTTCGCTTTTTCTCTGACTATCCTCCAACTTCCTTTTTAAAAAATAATCAAGATATGCATTTAAGCTATTAGACATAAAACAATCATACTTGAGCCGGAGAGAAAAAGCCTCAAGCAACAGAAAAACAAAGTATGAAAGCGCGACAAATAACTAATGTTACTAAGCTGTTCCCGTGAAAAATTTTCTTTTTCAGGGAAAAATTTTTGAGGGGTGGTATTTATTTTAAGCATTACATTACACATTATTGATGCTTTTTAGCATGTACATAAAACAACCCCTTTTAAAGTGTCTAAGATGGAAAATTTCAAAAAAATTGACTTTGAAACAATTTAGGTTTCAGTTTCAGTTCAAAAGAAAACTTTTTGAAAAACGAAAATTTCAACGGAGGGGTGCTAAAAGGCGAGAAAAATTGGTCCGAAAAAGAGGTAATGTTGGGCCCCAAATTTTGATGGCATAGTAATTTTCCAGGCGGGAGGGGTGGCTCCCCGACCGAATTTTCTATTTTATACCATCGGTGTTTTTTACATGACCCCCGCCATATTTTCCCAGTGTTGCCACTCCAAATTTCCAAAAATAAGTAGGAATTTTGACAAAAAAAAGTAGGATTTTCCACCAAACAAAGTAGGATTTAAGTAAGTTTTCACTGTTTACAACCCATTCTCAAAGCAAGTGGAGGGTCATAGCTCAGTGAACTTATCGACTGTTAATCTTTGGACGTTAAGCAGCATCGACCTTGGTTAGTATGTAGTTGGATAGGTGACCAATTCAAAAGCTGGCGGTGGATCTCGGTGATGCATGTGTGGCGGTCATCGGTCATAGTACCTGCCTTAAATGACAAGTCAGCTAATCGATCCTGTCAAGACCTCAAGCGATCTCTCTGAGGAATAAAGTAGGCGAAACCGTCCATAACTTTTTGCCATGCCAAACTTTTTACTTTAATATTTTAGTTTAGCGAAATTTTAGTTTAGCGAAAATTAAAGGTATTTCAAACCAACATTGACAACATTAGACTTAATGGGGAAGTTAGAATACGAAAAAATTCTTTCGGTATTTAAAAGCTCTGCAATTTACTACATAATTTATCTCAACAATATTTTCCTTGCTCAACAGTAATGCTACTGACAGGCCTGCTGCGGCCAATTTCCCAAAATGTAGGAAAATTTTGAGAAAAATGTAGGATTAATAATAAAAACACTACGCTTAAAAATTTTAAGCACCATGCATATTGTAAATTTTAACGTTCAAAAACACTTATAGGATTAGTGGAATTAACTATGGCTTGCACGTCTCGTGGAAGATTAAATAGATAATTCGGAGATTTTGACGGTTGGTCATCAATTAGCTTAGGCCCGTATTAGACGTTTCCACACCTGTCTCAGTTCCAGAAAAGAGTGCTTGACTCTATTTACTCATATAAATAGCTCTTAATAGAGAATTTTCAAATCATACATTATAAAGTTCGAAATCTTAGATGTTTTCAAACTGTAGCTGTCTCCACTTGTCATACATGTAAACAGGTCGTGCCGAGCGAAGCCAGGCAAAAAAAATTCGGGTATTATAGACATGTATCTTATTTTAATATTTAGTTTCTGTGTCCTTAAAACCTATGTATTGTAGCTTTGTTAAAAAATGAAAAAATAAAACTGCCGAGCGACACATAATTTCATGAAAATGTAGGAATTTTGTCAGAATGAAGGAAATTGTAGGAATTGTATGGCTGTAAGTCTAAAATGTAGGACGCGCAGCAGGCCTGTACTGATCAGGGGCGTAGTTGGGGTTGGTGCCCGATGGCAGGTCATTATGTGAGGGTGCCCCGTGGGTCGGACCAGCCCTACATCAATGTATCATTTTGTTTATTGCTTTGGTATCTTTCAAAATTTTGTTCTTTTGAACCATTAATAACAAATTAAAGGAAGAAAAAATACAATTTTCTGGCGGAGTTCGAATTTGTGATTCATACCTCCCCGACAAGTTATGCGTTTTAGCAGATACTTTCTCCTAGACTGGAAACCCGCCCTAATTTGCGCTACCGGATCGAGAAATTACTAATCCGATACCGGAAATTAGGGTGGGTTTCCAGTCTAGGAGAAGACGCGATCAGCGTTCCATTCACTTCTACTTGTCTGAGAGGAGGTAGGGTTATCTCGAATAGCCTCGAGGAAACCAATGGAACAAAAATAGGAAATATAGGACCGCTGTGAGCCATGCAAGTAATAGATAGGTTGAACATCTATAAAACCTCACATAAAGCTTCTTGAATGACAGGTGATCACACATATTTTGTTTTTCTGTTGCTTGAGGCTTTTTCTCTTAAAAAAAACTTGCCCTTAAGCAAAGTTTGAAAAGGACTGTAATTTAATGTTTTTAACTTCTTCAAACTTACGTTGGACGTATCATATGTTGTCCCGGATATCTCTGCATCATTCCCGGAGGGTAGTAGTTCTGGTACGAAGCCCTTGAATATGAAATATTCATTCGTTTTTCACGTTCGTAATTCTGCCTTGCGAATCTTTTTTCTGCCTTTGATAATTTGTAATCTTTACGATGAATTAGTAAAGATTCGTGTGTAAATGGCTCCTGCAAAAAATATTTAAATTAAATATTTTGTAAATGTACGCAAAAAATATTCAAATGTAAATATTTTGTAAATTTATATGCAACAGTGTAAATGTTTTTGTGCAACCGAGGAGTGGTTCACCGCCGAGAATTCGTTGAACATTTTGAGAATAATTCGAGAATGAAATTCGAATTCAAGAATAGATTTTGAATTCAAGAATGAAATTCGAAATTTGCGAATATTTTTCAAATTTTCATGAATTTTTTTACAAATTTTATTCGAATTTCTATTCAAATTCTTGAATCTATAAAACTTTGTAAATTCTACTCGAATGCTGAGGATAAGATACGAATGAATAAAATTCGAATTCCGAATTAATATTCCTAAAAAATGGTGAACCATCTCTCGTGTGCAACTGTTTTTGCACAATAAACAATAAATGACATACCTTTGTCAGGCAGTTTTTAACGGAATTAATAGCGTTTACCAAAACAGTGTCATAAGTTTTCTCTTCAAAAGTTGTAAGGTCAACTTCAGAAAATGTTTGCTCCTGTAATAATACAAAAAAAATGTTAACAAGACACAATAATACACAAGGAGAACGGTAACAGCAAAATATCGTCATGCAGGTGAAATCATTTATTTTAGTTCTCTTGTAACAGCCAATAATTTACTGAGCAGAGAGAAGAAAATGATGGACAAAAATAACAATATACGGTCGTCAAAAAAGCTATAAAATGACCAATTTTGACTGGTTACGGACTCTTTAATTCATTAAGTAGAGTAGGGAAACATAACAAGGTAACCTTGAAAATATTGATTCTTCGTTAAAAAAGCTTAAAATAACACTAAGAATATAAAGAAGAAGGCACAGTATGTAATGTTGCTGAACCCCTTTGAAAATAAAATAAAGCACATGTTACATAATTATGCTACGCTACGATATTAACAGAGAGATCAACAGAATCAGCCTTTTTTGTCGTAAGATATTACTTGAGAAGGAACTACATGGATACCATTTAAAATAAAGCAAATGTTTTATAAATGCTACGATAACAGAATTAGCACTTTATGTCGTATGATATTATTTCTTTTTCGACCATAGATATTTTGCACTTTTTTGTGCAATATTGCACTTTTTTGTGCAATATTGCACATATTGAAGGAAAGCTTTCAGCTAACGCCAAACGAAAAAGGTCGCATTATTATATGATCAAACTCTGGCCAGAGGAGGGAGCGCCAATTATATATTCATGAGTAATTCCTGTTTATCTATGTAAAATCGAAACTCTGATGCTGCGTCACGCATCTATGTTTTTTCTAATCGATGAGATATAACTATGTCAAGTATCAGACTCTAAAAACAAAAAAAAAGTTGATTTAGAACAAAGCTCTTAACCAGACTGTTAACTGAAACCATAATGATCATTATTCTGTTAAAAGCCGCACGTTCAGAGCTGATCAGCAATTAACTACTACTAACGCGCTAGCGAGAATCTCTAAAATTAAAGACTAACTTTTGACGGGTAGCATTTACCAGGATTTCCTAGTCTTTAAAAAAGATTGTTACTGTATTTAAAGAGTCTCTTTATTTACGGAGCTCTTCTGTTTAGCGGAAACAAAAGACATTAAATATAATCTATAACACACTCTGTAGTGGCTGATACGAATTATATCACTCGTGTTCGGGTCCCTAACTAAAAAAGCACTCGGAGGCAAGCCCTCGTGCTTTTTTCAGTTAGACAACAGAACACACGTGATATAATTCGTATCAACCACCACAGAGTGTGTTATATATATTATATCACTATACTCAATTTGAAGTTACATGTATTCAAATGAGTGAATTTTGAGAAAAGTATGTTTCTTTTTTACTCCCAAATTAGTGGATAAGGAGTAATTTTTTCTTTTGAAAAATTATACGTTATAATTAGTATACTAATATATTATCATATTCCCAATTTTCGTGCTTTTTCATAAACTATTACTATGGTTTGAATGAAATTAGAAAACGTCTAATAGTTCACCTTTTTCTTGTGACGTCATGAATATATAATTGGCGCTACCTCCGCTGACCCTAGTCTATTTTAAAGTTGTTTATACCCCCCTCTCGTGTGTGTGCTAGAACCAACGATATCGAAAAATATCGAAACATGGATAATGTTGAGATATTAATTTTCTAAAGTAAACTACTGGCCCTGGCCAAAGAATGGAAATGCATGAATTTGCCTTGGGTATGAGCATTCATTTTCAAGAAACGGTGGAATTGTTCATGGATTTGACATTTACAAGTAAAAATGTAGCCTAAAGGACTTTAAATAATGGTCATTTAATTACTACCCCCCAGGTAACACTATACCATATTCTAAAGATCAGAGATCGGATTTATGTAAGATCATATATATGTAGCTACATTATGTGGATTTTACAAAAGCTATATAAAGCTTATATAAAGCTTACGTAAAATACATAATGTAGCGACATTTTCAGAAGAGGAATGTCAAAAAGTTCATTTTTTAAATTGAGTTAAATACAGTCTTCTCATTTTCCTATCGCCAATTGGTGGGGAGTTGTGACGTCACGTAGAAAGTAGCAAATTACTGGTAAAAAATTACTGATTTTTAGGGTATTTTAGTGAGGGCCAAAACTGGTTGTTTGGCATATCGAACATCACGGTGTACCTAAGGAGGGAACAGGGGGTGTCATTAAACCGATCAATGCACGGACCCTAGTTTTAAAACAGGGTCGCCACTCTCCAGCTCACATTCTTTATGATATAATAATAAAAATGCTATGCCGCATATGATTTTATGTCAACTGCCTGGCATTTCTATTGTATTTCGCTTTTTGTTTTGGCAATAACCTTGATAATTCAATACCTCATTAAAAGAATCCGATCGATACTCCCCGTTAACCACCCCAAATAGGTCGGTACATGGAAATATCGTCCACCCCTTGGAGGGAGTTAGGCGAATGGCGTTATGATATACTCTTCACATATTGCATCGTGGGTCGTTCTTGGGCTATTTTCGAGATCGCACATTCAAAGTGCTGAAAATGGGTCTGCACATGCGCGAATCGAAATTGTAACGGTGCTATTCACGGATTATATGGCACGCCAACATAGCCAATTTGGCTATAGTAGCCATGTTTACTCCCCTATAACGAGGTGAAAAC
>JAXIUW010231396.1:2920-17976 GCA_035591015.1 Cephalothrix simula
TATAGCTATATGATATATAAGGATAGTTAAATAGAAAATCTATATGGATTTTGGATTTCTTTAATCAGTATAAGCCACTTTTGCTCAGTGAAAATAACAGTGTAATAGGTTTAAGCCTAACACATTACCAAAGGCCTAACACAACAAGAAAAATATCAACTATTTTTCCAATTAAATTGAGCATTTTTACGAAATTACTTTGTATTGAAACGATAAACAATGATCAAAGATTTAAAAAAAGGTTAATAAGAAAAACAGTACCTTGTAACTGTTGTCCTAATGCATGAATTGTATCAATATTCTCTCCTGGATCTATAGAAGTCATCAAAAATACGCATCATTGATGCTCCTGCCCTACGCTCACCAGAAGCCTACCTATTCACTATGACAACCTGTACACTCTTATCATCAACTCACAGGCTGAGCTAAATCTTAATTAATAAATTGGCTAAGTGTTCGATCAACAAAAATTTGATAAATCGATGCCGAACACTGAATACATAATAAAGCCTATTTCAAAATGGCTGACGAACAGGAGATGCAATTCTAGACAAGGGGTAAGTAAAACTTTTTTTACATTGCAATGGGTTTTCGACATTTATTTTTAATGAAATTAAATACCATTAATATTTATCGATATCTTAAATATGAATAAAACGAAATTCCTAAAACGAAAACTGAATAAACACCATTTAATGCAAACGAAGCATACCGTCCTGTATTGTCAAAATAGTCGTAAAATTTTATAAAGTACCATATACGAATATTATGAACTATTTTAGCACATTACTATTTTACAGAAAGGTGACCAACAAGTGGACATCGTAGGCGATAATATTTATTTCAAATACACATCTTAAATTTAATGTAAACTGACCTGTAACTGTAAATCGAAATATAACATTTAAATAATTACAGCATATCATATATCTGAAACATGAGAATGTCAAATTAAATATGATATAATTCATTACCTTTCAGTTCTAGTGTTCTATCTAAAAAAACAGCAGTAGAAGCCTTTCTTGTCGGAACGTGTTCTTTCGTTGCTTCAGCAAGTTCACCTCTAAATTGACTAGCTACAAGTTTACCCTCTTCAGTTCGAAGATGTTCCGGCAAGAGATCAAAGCGTTCAGAATCAGAATCATAAGTAGATTCGCGTGCAGGCAAATGCAACACTTGAGACCTGGGTCTACCCATATCAGCAACACGCTCAAATGTTTTTAAGTCCATCCTTACTGGCAATACAATGTCAGTAGGAGACAGTGTTGCTTCAGCTGCCAAGACTGTATCTTCTTCGAGGTCAGCAGTTGGGACACGACTAGTTTTGATTGCTTCAGCTCTGATCTCCTTTAGAGATGATTGCTTCTGGATAGTTGGTTTTCTTTTTCGTAAGACAACGTCTTCAGAATCAGGATAGGCTTCAGCCCCATCAGTTGTATCAGTCTGTGAAGGAGATCCGTCTTTGATAGGTTTCTTCAAAATAGGTGGAGGGGTGTTGCCTCTTCCAGGAGACGAAGATGGGCCACGGGAATTTCTTCCACTTTCGAACATTACCGGAGATATTTTATACACGGAATCTGAACCGATTTCGCCGGGGAACTGGGATTCACCTGATAAGATATCCGCAGATGGCAATCGACTTTGTTGAATAATGCTTGCTGTAGCTGCACGTACTGGCTTATTACCTTCAGTGACGGTTTCAGATAAAGCTTCCTTCTTTGGTTTTTGTCCTCTTCGTCTTAAGACAGCATCTTCAGACTCGAGGTTATCTTCAGCACTATCAGTTGATCCACTCTGTGAATAAAAGGGTGATCTTTCCTTCTTATGTTTCTTCATAACAGGTGGAGGGGTGTCTCTTCCAAGAGACGGGCTTGAGGTACGGAAATCACTTCTTAGGGGAGATGCTGTCAATACTGAACTTTCAAGACCAATTTCTCCTGGAAAATGAGCTTCCCCTGATAAAATATTAGCTGCTGGTAATCGGCTTTGTTGTATAATACTTGCTGTAGCTAGTTTTACCGGTTTATCACCTTTGGGAACAGACTGAGAGTCAGATTTGCGTAATTGTGGACTTTCAGATCGTATCGGTAGCAACAGTGACTGTACTTCCGGCATTGCTTTTTGTTGTTGTTCAGTGGAACCATCATATTCGTTTTTATCTGCCGCAGGAATCGGGCTTGAACGGTCATCATTCCTTGTTTCCGGTTTAGGACTGTCAAATCGTTTAATTTTCGTAGAAACAGGACTAGAAATGGTCGGCAATATAACCTCATCAGATCCACTTTCTACGGAAGCAAGTCGACCCCTATCAACAACGCTTGGCTCAGGACTCATAAATCTTTTAATCTTTGCAGAAACATCTGTACGTACAGGTTTCTTATGAATATCTATTTCCTTCGATGGAAGTCGACTTTCGGGTTCAGGACTTTGAAAGCGTTTAATTTTTTCAGAAACATCATTATTAGAAAGAGGTACAATATTGTTTTCCTTACCACCAGCTTTATAGGGTTTATCATCACTTAAAGGCTGAAGGTCATCAGATATGGGAAATAGCTCAGTTGCACCATATTCGACAGCGATTATAGCTGGCAAATCTACTTCAGAATCGGCATCAGCAGACGGCAATCGACTACCTCTAATTACATCTGAAATATTGTTAACGGCCCGGCTTTCAGGGGGATTTTCCAAATTTATATTTTCTCCAATTGTTTCTATTATAGGTCCTTTATCTTTACTAACTAACGCAGGCATATCTGGCTCAGAACTTTGAAAAAGTCTGATTTTACCAGAAACATCACCTGACATTGCCCTTGAATGCTTTAAGTCAACAGGAAGTTGTCTACTTGAAAGTTCTTCCTTCTTAAGATCAGTATTTTCAAATTCTTTCATTTTACTCGAAAATTCACTGGGCTGTTTATTTGATTTATCAAAATCCTCAAAGTCCTTTTGGATTGTTGGAGATCTACTTAGCTGATCTGCTTGATTAGTTACATCACCACTAGATGTTTGACGGGACGAGTATTCATTCTCGATTTCTCTGCTAATATCTAAAGTTGGTATTCCGATTTTGCTAAATGAACTTTGACCATCTACTCTATGAATAGGTTCTGTATCTTCCAACAATTGCTCCTCAAATAAGGCTTTGCTAATCTCCAAAGCAGGTATTCCAATAGGATTTGGAGGGTTTTTAAGATCAGACGTAGTAGATGGTGACACGACTTTGATTGTAGTAGAATTCGGTTCAACAATGTCAGTCTTTGAAATGGTTTTAATATCCTCACAAGGACGAAAGTCTGAATTCGATGCTTCAGAGTTAGAAACGCCTTTTATTTTTTTCATTATATTACCAGGAATATGTTTGTCACTGACTGTTTCAGGGCTCTTTGATCGTTTCGGTGGAACAACAGAAAATATAGGGGATATATTTACTGCCTTAATTGGTTTGAGGCTCTCCCCGTCAGTCTTATACTTAGATGGACCTCTTTGACGAATTAGATTTGCTTTAATTTGATCTAGTTTACTTGGCTCAGATTTAGGACTCTTGCCAGTTATAGATTTACTATCAGCTGCAGGTTCGGGTAATTCCTCTACTTCGAATACTTCAGCAGAAGGCATACGGCTTAAACGTTTTATGTCAGATGTTATTGATACTTTTGTAATTTTTTGTGGAACATGGTCATTGTTTTCAACTGATTTTTCATCAGGATTATGACTTTTAATGTTTGATGTCTGTGTGTCGTCCGTGCCAGGCTTATTGGAAGTTGGAAATTTCCCAGAAGGTGAACGACTAGATGTTTTAATGCTACTAATAATAGTCGTAGCTTCAATACATGTTGTTTCTGGTATTTTATAATTATTGTCAACATTACTTTTAAGTTCCGCACTATCCTCAGTATAAGGATACTCAGTTGTGATAGCAACTTGTGCAGTATTTTCAACGTCGGAAATATCAGCCATCCTAGCAATGTTTTGGGTTTTTTCATCCTCGGCATGCACTTCTACTGCTTTAGGACTAGATGATAGAAGTGATAATGTATTTGTGGCCTTTATAGATGATTTCATTTGAATATTGGGTGATATTTGAGGTGCATAATTATCTAAGGGTCTATCAATCTCTGTCAATTTGTCAAAACTTATTTCATGCTGAGGCATCTCTTTTCTTATTTTATGGATTTCCTCAATTTCATCTTTTGCCTTTTCTTCTTCAGCGATAGGTATATCACTAGATGCAAATTTTTGCAAAGCTAATATATTTTTCCATTTTTCCTTTGGTGATAGTTTGGGTTTTTCCTTCTTGCTCTTAATATTTCGAAGAACTAATTTTTCTTCTTTCGATGACTTCGGAAATGGCTTTTTGAAAATTCCATCAAAAATATTAGATATACTTTTTATCATTGGTTTCTCACTGGATTCTTCTTCTGAATATTTAGGCTTTTCTAGATTTAAAACTATAATATCGTCAGGTGAATGAACACTAAAGCTGTCATCGATAGTATCACTTTTGCAAAAACCCAATTTGGGTTCGACAAGTGTGCTTTTATTAACTGTTGAATCAACCCTATCAGTCCTTGTTTCAGTAATAGTAAATTTTGTACCTTCTGATGTAGTTACATTTTTAGTATTTATAAATGCAGTAGTAGACTCTCGTGATGACTGAGAATCTTCATTTTCTACATCATTTATCTTAATAGAGAGAGGCTGGACCTCAGCTAACTGATTTTTGATAGTTTCGATTAAAGGTTCTTGGGGCATTGATGGCTTTGATGTGTCACCTAAATGCGATTCTGTAACTGATTCAGGATTAGAAGTAAATGGTTGCAAAATATTTATGGAATTTTCGTAATACTTTTTAGGGGTTTCACGTTGAATTTCGGATGCCAAAGAAGGTTGTTCAAAATGTCTTTCAATATCCTTGACTATGTCTAGATCATTAAAATTGATTATATATTGAGGCTTCTCATTCCTTATTATATCAACTTCTTCATTTCTCTCCTTTATTTTTTCTTTCTTACAAATGACTATGTCATTTGATGCCAATTTCTGTAAGCTTAAAATACCTTTCCATTTCTCCTTTGGTGATACTTCATATTTCTTCTCTACCTTAATATCGTGTAACACCAATTTCTCTTCATCTATTGATTTTAGAGGAGGCTTTTTAAACAGTCCATCAAAAAATTTTGATATACTTAGTGTCCCATCTTTTTCTCCAGGTTCTGATTTCGGGAACTTGGCCTTTTCTTCTAAATTGACAACTATAATATCTTCAGGTGAATGGACATCAAGACTTTCGCTCAGGGTGTCAACATCGCTAAGAAATGATTCGGGATGAGCAATGGTTCCTTCAATTGGTGGCGAATTAGTTATGAGAGTATTATGAAGAATTTCTTTAGTATCTGCAAGTGAAAAATTTTTACTTTGGGACTGGGAATTATTATCGTCATCTTTTAACTTTTCAGACACAGGTCGCACCTCAACTGGTAGAGAAAATTCATTTTCAATAGTGTCAGTCATTTTTTCAACAGTACTTTCTTGATTTTTTTCAACGGGTAAAAACTCAGGACCAGTAGAAGATTTTTTAGATGCTTCATGTTTGGTTTCAGGGAATAATAATGCTGCTTCATTACCTAACTCTTTTTTGAAATTCATTTCTGAGTCCAAATTTTCAAAACTAAGTTCAAATTGGGTTTTATTTTTTGTTATTCTATCAACTTCTTCAATTTCATCTCCTGCCTCTTCTTCTTTAGAGATAACTACATCTTTTGATGCCAATTTCTGCAAACTTAAAATACCTTTCCATCGTTCATTTGGTGATACTTCAGATTTCTTCTTCTCAACCTGAATATCAAGTAAGACCAATTTCTCTTCATTCACAGATTTAGGAGAAGACTTTTTAAATAACCCATCAAAAAATTTAGATATACTTGGTGAATCTGCTTTTTCCTTGGGTTCTTTTTCCGGGAAATTGGGCTTTTCAAGATCGACAACTATTATATCTTCAGATAAATTGACATCAAGTCTTTGACTAATTGTGTCACCTTCGGTAAATTCTTCCATAACTGCAGGTTTTTCAACTACTGTGCATTCTGTCCGTGGTGAATCCAATAGCGCACTTTCATTATGAATTTCACCAGCACGCTGTTTGGATGCTAATCCTATGTGGACAGATGGCATTATAGTTCTAAGTTCTGCTTCGACTGTAGGTTTATGAGCCGTTATGTTACTTGAAGTTTTATCCGTTAATGAAAAATATTTACTTTGAGATTCAGGTATAATATGAAAATCATAATTATCATCATTGTTATCATCCAACACATCCTCCGTTTGAATAAATTCAGGTGATACAGCAACAGGCAATGTTAAATCACATTCAATTGCATCAGCTGCGTTAGGATTTGCACATCCAAAATTTAAATTTGCATATTCTTCGCGATCAAGATTTCTTTTAGATAAATAGTCAGGATGTTCTTTAGAAAAAGCACTAACAATATCCTTCATACACAGCTGATCAAAGTCAATATCAACCGAACTTTTTTCTATCTTGGTATCCTGAATCTGCGAATGTTCATTAATACTGAATTTTTCAGTTGGGGATTCTGGCATATCATAATGCATCATATCCTGTAAACAATCTTGTAGATCAATGGGAGATACTTTTGTTTGTTTTGCCTTTTTAGGTATATCATTAAAAACTATTTTATCTTCAGCTTTCTCTTCAGTCAGTTCATATGCATCTATCATATCATTTTCAGCAATTAGTTCCAGCTCTTGTTGAAGTTCTGCTGGAAACTTTTTTGCTTTTTCTTTCTCTTTATGAATATCATGAAATATTATGGAATCATTACTTCCCGATAAATTTGTTACGGATGCTGCAGCAGGAACTAATACCACATTCTCGATTTTTTGATCTTCAATTATACTTACAGATCCTTGTTCAAGGAATAATTCCGGTATATCAGAAGTAGTCATATGTTTCACGATATCAGATTGTAACTGAGGGAATTTTTCTGGCATTTGCTTTCTTTCTAATCTTTTTTTCTGTTTTAACTTATCAAGGGATATAACTGATGGAGATTTTGCATCTTTTGCATTTGGAGCAACCTTAATATTATTTGACTCTGTCATAAAAGCAACTGTTGATACTGCTGTATATTCAGTTATGTCAGAATCAATATGTTGAAACAACTCTTCTTCGTCGGGGACAACCTGAACATCCGTTGATTCAAATCTAATTATCTGTGTTAAGTCATTTTTCTGTAATCTAGATTCAATCAAGTCTAGCTCCCTTCCAGCATTCTCGTCATTGTTACTGAGAACAGGTGAATTGTCATGAGGCAAGAAGGGAACTGTAGATTCTGATGTATATTCAGAAATGTTTGAGCTATTTTGTAGAGGTTCTGATTCGAGCTTACCAAAAAAGCTGCGACTACGTGTCAGTAATTGAAGAGGTTTACTTTCAAAAGATTTCACATGTTCAGTCTCCTCTTTTTCAGTACGAGTCTTAAGGACAACAAAACTTGTGTCTTCTTTCTCACAAATATTAGTATTAGATACTGAAGCTCCTTTTAGTTCTTTTATGTCCAAAGGTTTATTCATTTGATCAATAGTTGTTTTGGCTTCTAGTAAAGCTGCCCGAGCCTTTGCTCTTTTTTGTTCCCTAGTCAAAGCGATATTATCAAAAGAAGAACCAGGATCTAGAGGAGGAATCGGTTCAGGGGCTTGAGAACGTTTCTGGAACAGATTAGAAAAACCACTAAAAAATGAAGTTAAGCTAGGGCTTTCATGACCAAGTTTTTCTCTTTCAATTGTTCCATCTTTCACTTTCACCGTTGTTTCTGGAACTGTTTGGACATCAAATTTTGCAGTCTTATCGGAATCATCCTTAACATTTCTTTCAGTCTCACTTATGTCTGGGGTGAAAGTTCTCTTAGCTTTTTCAATAAAGGCAGCAAACCCAGTCATAACTGGCTGTTCCCCTGAATATTGAGCTTCTGTGATACATTCTGGTGTAGTTCTGCTTATATCTGGATCTAACAAATTATCTTCTGTATTAATTACATCAAAACCAGATCCTTCAGATGCAGTATCATTTGTATCTGGTATATTTATTCTACCAAAACCAATCTTCTGAGAATCACTGTCATTTACAGAATCAATAACTTCAAATTCAGAACTTTCAGAATCTGTATCATCACCTGTTGATTTTTTCACTTTGGAAACATCCTTTGCTACATTTTCTTGGTTCAAAGTATTAGAGGCAGACAAAGGTGCCTCAAAACTTAGTGTTAGTAATTGGCCAATATCCTCCCCATACTGGGTATTCATTTCCGAAACCTGGTCATCAGTTTCGTCCCCATCATCACCTGAAATAAGATGAGTAGGCAAATCTTGAGATAAAGTCATATAAGATTGATTGCTAGTGTGAAAAACATTGTCAGAGTCCCCACTCATATCAGCTTCTTTTCGTAAGTCTTCATTGATTGATGGAAGTCCGAAAGACCCCACGGTTGACGTCATTGTGGGTCTCATATCAGAAGTATAGCCTTCATCACTGAACACGCTAATGTCATCTCGAGGAGACTTTTGATCGGTAAAAAGTAATTGGGGTACTTCAGTTCGAATCCCTTCAGCAACTGCACTTTCAGAAGCTGAATGGGGTTCCTGTAATTCATAGTCACAATGAAAAATTAGGTCACGCATACTTGGATCAAAATCAGAGGATTCTGAAGTTCTAGGAACAGGGGAAGCATCTCTCGTGTACCCGACAATGGCCAGTTGTGCATCTGTAGGTCTACGAGTTTCAACACCAAACTGGATATCAAATTTAGGTTGTTCCTCTTGGTGATCAATAGTTATACGTGGTGTCAGTATCTTAATATCTTCAGAGATTGTTTCATTGTTAAGAGTGTCAAGAGCCGAGTCTAGCGAAAGTTGACTAATTTGAGGTGATTCCCTTCTTATAGACCCTTTTTTGATTTGATGAAAAGCAGATTTTCTCATTTCAGGTGCCAATGTCTCATGATAATTTTCATCAATTAAGGCGGATTCCAACATATCAATATCAATAGGACTAGAATAGGGAACAGGTGGCAAAATTTTTTCAGAATGGCTACTACTGCAAACGTCATCAACTGCAGTCGCTTGTGCCGGAGTGTCATCCCTTTGCGATTTTAGCATTCTAAAATTTTTAACAATATCATTTTCTTCAGTATCTTCAAGCTGAATACCTTTTTCAATTTCGTCTAAGTCAATCATCTCATCATCGGGTCCATCCCTGTTGATAACTGGAGGATCAAGGAGTTGAACAACAACTATGTTTTTCTTTACTTCAGTTAATTTAACTTCCCTTTCAGGTTCTGTAGATTCTATTGCCTCCTGGATGAAATCGGCAGATATTATGCCAACTTTACTTTCTCTACGAGATGACTCAACTATCATTGCACGATGCTCAACTGCAATATTTTCGGTACTTATTCTACGTTGAGGTGTGCAGGACTGTGAACTACTGGGTTCAGCAATTACCTCTTCTGCAACATTTGCTTTTGCATATGCAACAGCATAATTAACTTGTTCAATGTCAATTGGTTTTGCATCATTTTCTTCCGGCGATTTTGTTCTTTTAACCTCTAGTCTATCCGCTAAGTCTTTTACTGAATCAACTCTAACAACAATCCCTTGTATACCGCCGCTATCAGTTCGAATAGGAAGTACGGTACTAGATTTATCATAAACTGGAGAATTATCTTTTTTTGCTATTGGTTCTTTAGGCCGCGCACCTTGTGCTGCATAGCTCATTCTACTTTCACGAAAATTATCAGTATCAGTATCAAGTTCCTTAATCTCGAATTTTTCTTCATCTTTAATAACGGTTTCTTTATCAAGTTTATTCCTACCCTTACAATCTTCATTAGGATCAATTTTAGAAATAATTACCTTCTTTTTGCCATCTTTAGTTCGATGTGAAGCACGAATTTGTTTATGTTTCCGCTTTTTTTCTTTCCGGTGTTGTTCACCTTCTGAACTTACAAATTCACTATCAATGCTCCGTATCCTCTCCCTGCTTTCAACACTTACTGAACTCTCATCTCCAGATGACTGATGGATGCTTTCAGGAGGCTGCTGTCCTTCGGGCCACTCGTAATAAACATCAGAACCATTCACAACTAATCTACAACATATTTTTGCTTTGACTAGATTATTAAGGCTGCTGGCATTCCTTAATCGAACTTTTATTCTACCTTTGGCACGAACCTTATACATATTGCACTATCCACATAAGTATTTATTCCTAAAATTTCAAGGAACACACTGTACTACATGCAAGTTACAATCACAAATGCCAACCCTTATTTCTTGTATCCATTTCCCGAAAAGGTGATTTCTCATGCACGTCAAAGTCACCAATCCCAGATAGTAAAAGTTAAGTAGACCATTCACTACATGATTTTCATATAGACCATAGAAGGAGGGTGTATTAAGTTCGGCCAATATTTGGTAAGCGGAACGATTTCGGTAAATGATCCTTTGTATGTGGCGTTATGCCAAAAAAATGAGATTATGCGAAACTCTAGGGGACCTAAGCCATTAATATATTACAAAATTACTGATTACCTTTCGCATTCCACGGTTTAAAATACAATCATGAAAAATTATCAGCCGTGACATTTTAGACTGGACGTAACTATTTACATAAAAATTATTTACACTATAATTTGATAAATGAAACCAAAAGCCTTTAAAAGTGGTTACAAAAATACAAAATCGTACAAGTTATAATCATCAACATACATGCAAAAATGTGTTTAACTAAAGAAAATTTTAATTAATTTCAAAAGCACCTATTGGGTTCTGGCATTTTTTCAACAATAAATCTATACAAATTCCATACTGTGCAAAAAATATACAACAATGACTATGACAAGTATTGAAATATTTTTTAATTCGAAATGTTCTCACATTAACACCATAAACTCAGAGATCAAAGTTTAATGGAGAAAATTCTTTTAAAATTTTAATTCATGGTTTATTTATAACCTTAATATTTTGAATAAAATTAAACTCTCTGTGAAACGGGTCAAAAAATCGCACTGAATTGAAACTAAAATATGTAAATCCAAAAAGTTATTTTACGTAAAAATGCAGGTAAAATTATTTAACAAAAGAAAATGCCTCTCTTGAACAAAATGTATCGAAAAAATATGAAATAAAATAAAATAAATTCAGCATCTTTCTATATGTAATATGTAATTAGCTAAAAATTTTTAACTTAACTAATAATTCAAATACATGTATATCAAATAAATAAAGAATTATATTTATTTCTGGAAAATTTTTTTGGCAAAAAATACAGAAAATAGATTAAAAAGATTGCTGCCCATTGCTGATTTATTGCTCAAGAGATAGATTTTATTCAGTAACCAGGCAAAAACAACAATCGAAACATCAATAGTTAATTGCTATCGATAAAATATAGTTATTGCACCCTTTTTGAGAGAAATACGAAGCGGACACAGCCCGAGTGCATTAACATTCAATAATGTTTTTATTAACCTGTTTTTCAATATTATTCAAACAAATATCACTAACTATCACTGTCTAAAATCACGACCGGTGAATAATATCTAAAATCCATTTTTACAAATCTTACTTAAATCATAAGGAATTAATTAATTGATTAATTAATTAAGCAGCGAATTATTTGGTGTTGATGTCGTAATACACCCAGAAAATGTGATACTATGTAACGAACCCCGCAAGGCCCAAATAGAGTTCCCTTCGCCAGCGACGACGTGCGACAAGTATGAGGTATCAGAGCGCCGAAGCTTTGCAATATTATGCATTGAATAAAAATGTTACGGTTCCTCAAGGAACGTTGAGGCCTTTGCCTCTTCCGAGACCCTTCCGAAGTCAACCCGAAGTCTTCGTCATCAGTGGCGAAGGCTTCGGGCTTTTCCATTGGCCGATGTGCTTTCCTTACATACACGCAACGCAGCTTTAATACTCTCGCCTAGTGTAATAACGAAAACAAGATCAGATAAGTTAAGTAGAGTGTAAGTGAAAACAAAATAACATGAAATAAAATTTGAAAAATCATTTTTCATTGAAATATTTCTATGACTTACTTAAAGTGATAATCTCAATATAAATGTATTCTGTATTAGGAGGCAAATTATATCTAGGATGACTGCATATTTCACAGTACTCATAAGTTGACATAATCCAACTAGCTCAATGCAATCTTGAAGTCCATCCTCTTTTCCAATTTTAGTAGAATCCTCAAATTTCATTCCCAAAATTTCTTAAGTAAAATCCATTATTTAAAATTGTCCATTGACAATGCACTATTAATATTGTCAAGCTTATGAACAATCAACCAAAGATAAAATAGACCAAAATTCCAATCAAAGGTATCGGTATATCAAAAACTATCTAGTGCTATTGAAAAATACTACATTGTACATGTAAGTGTTTTGCATGGGATATCAGCTTGTTTAAATCCAAAACATATGATTAGTTCACAGGTGTGAATTTTTGATTCCACAAATGCCGAGCTGCTCACTTTCACATCAAAAATGTATAGATGTAAAATATGTACGTGTAAATTACATTGTTTCAGATCACCTATTATTTTGAAAATTTAATACATATTCACTTTAAATTAGCAAAATCAAGTCCATTTGTCAAAATATCGAATAGTGTAATCCTGCTGAATCCTGACGAGAAATATATATAAATTAAGCTGTACTAAATTAGCATTAATATAACGAGATGAATGAAGATATTACACAAAGTAGTCAAAGCACAGTTATATGATGGCTCATGACATAATTCAATGTTATCGCTCTATTAGGAAAGACCATAAGGGAACATAAAGAGGGGCCAGTATTAGTCTGAATTATTTTCCAATTCACAATTTTTGCCAAAGTTTTTATCCCACATTAAAATAGCTATATATTCATAAATAACATTTAAAGTGCGTTAATATTCTTTTATATTTACCTAAATTATTTTCATTTTAAAATTGATGAATTTAATCCACTATCAAAGCTGATTTTCAGAATGATAAAATGGCTCACCACTTTTTGAAAAAAATAGTTCCAAAAAATTAATATTAAAACTAGGAATTATTTTTTCAATTAAATTTTTTCATTATAATCATTCATTGTTTTCATCAACTAAGTAAGTTAAATGCATGAACATATCAAATAATAAATTATTTATTTTAATTTTTTGGAACTATTTTTTTCAAAAAGTAGTGAACAAGACCACTGGCCAATATTTTATCATTCTGAAAATCAGCTTTGATAGTGGATTAAATTCATAAATTTTAAAATGAAAATAATTTAGGTAATTAAACGTATTTTAAATGTTATTTATAACGATAACGTATTTAAATGTTATTTATAAATATATAGCTATTTTCAATGTGGGATAAAAACTTTGGCAAAAAATTGAATTGGAAGAAATTCAAATATTAATCATATTTCTTTCTGTAGCATTGCCTTCAATGATACTACTACATGTAGTATCAGGTACCTTTAGTATTAGGCTGTTGGTAAATGAAAAGGATGCCTAGCAGGAAGGCATGTTCGTCCACTGTTACAAAATTTGGGTTTTTTACCCAAAACGTTTGGGTTGGAGTTAATACCATGTTCTGTAGGACAGCACGATGACTCTTTTTTACACCGCCATAGTATTACATCATGAATCTATTGGTATTACATGTAAAACTATTTTCAAGACATATATGGTATAATCCAGAAACGTCGAAAATATACATAGAGGATATTGGGTCATCAAGAAACATTTGAAAAAAAGCATATTACACATCAGTCACACTTGACTTATCATTTTATATAATTCTAAATTTTATTGAAATTAGACTATACCACCTGTAAAGAAGTTACGCTATAATTTTATGAGGGTCTTTTTAAAATTGTGCTCAGAATTATTGAAGATTAGGCAAATCCGACCATGCACCTAATGCACACACATTAGTAGATAAGGATCAAACTAACCCGGTAAAAGGATTAATGTGAATTTCAATAACAAAATTTCAAAACGAAAATGACAATTGTGCGCTTGAATAATACTAAAAGTCTTGAATGATCTTGAAATACAGACCTTATGTTATGGCACTAACCTGCAAATTAATAAACTCCGCTGACTGCGCTGAGGAAGGGACTTGAAGTCCCGTAAGTTTCGGTTTTCCGTTTATTTTTGTTTGCCCGGATTATCTCATTTTGCTATAAAGTACCCCAAAAGTATACTTGAAAAATTGTTGAATACAATCTCCAAAAAAAAATTATTGCAAGAACTAGCCTAATGATGTTGGTAAATTATCAGATTATTGTGTTTAGAATATAATATCAGGATCTATCTGCATATTTTCACCAATACTCAACTAGCCTGGTTCCCTAACCCTATTCTCGATAACGATAAGAAGAATAGGTTCTTCTTACGATAAGAAGAATAGGTTCTTCTTATCGCTTCTTATCGTTATCGAGAATAGGGCTAGGGAACCAGGCTACTCGTGACTTTCAATTTTTGATTTTTTGTTGCAAAATGAAAATCCTTCATTTTCCTGCGAACACATCTTATTAAATATTCATTATACATGTATAAGAATTTGTCCGTCCAGGGGACAATATTTCTAATAATTGACCACCCACGTTTAGAAAAAAAGTTTCACCCAAAAAAATGGCGGCCGAACTAAGCTGACAGGCCATATATATTGTATTACCCATAATTCGATCATCCAACAAGGGTGCACCTTTGACACGTTTAAAGGATACACTTATGGTGTACTTCTTTTACACACTGTGGTTAAGCTATATAGTAGCTAACAATCAATACCGGGATATTCTCTATTCTGATATACTATACGTCACAGCTGTTTAACCTCGACAAAAATCTTTAGCGACCTTGGGCTATTAACAGATCATTAACTCATTGGGTTATTAACTCATTGAAGAGAAAATGAACACTTAATTTTTATAATAATTCAAATAGCCAATCACAGAGCGATCCGTGTGAGAATTCCAAGTTTTTAGTACATC
>JAXIUW010231397.1:0-10219 GCA_035591015.1 Cephalothrix simula
TGTACTGCCGCTAGGGGTGCTCTAAACCATGCTCATCGTATTGGCTCTTTCCTGGGGCATGCAAATATATATATATACATGTCTATGGTTGTCTCCACTAAATACATGTCTATGGTTGTCTCCACTAAATACATGTCTATGGTTGTCTCCGCTATATACTCGATTCATTATTGATTAAATACTAACATAAATGAAAATCAATAGGCCATATTTAAAATTAGTTTTGGTCTCAGATTGAACCTAAATGATGATGATGAACATCCTCTGAATATTAGGAATAAGGATGCCTAAATCTTAATATAACTTTAAACACTGCAACCGTTACGCAAATTAAACTTACAAATTTCTTCGAGATTTACATCAAAGGGATTTTTGGTTTGTTGTTTTTTAAATGAGAATCGACCACTTTACTATACTTCCAAACATTGGCCTGACTGGATGTTATTTGCTCCTTGTGGGACTTCAAACCCCTCTCGCGTCTCCCCTCCAGAAAAATCCTTGAAATCTTGCCGAGAGCGCGTTCATCGTCGACAATGTTACCAACCATCCACCTTATTTTAGTTCTGGAAAACAAAGAAAAAATGAAAATAAAGAAATTGAAATATTTCGATAATGTAAAAAATACTACTGCTGTAAGAAAATTGGAACCCACTGCTTATCAACTGTTGTCATTTATTTGCAAATGAGGTAACGTTTAGTACCCACACTTAAGTCGTTAATATTAAATATGTACAATACATCCGTAGTTCCCTGGATCATCTTTTACTAGAACTCACGGATGTTCTGTATATAAATATGCTAAATCAACTCCTGGGTATAGAAAATAGAACATGGATCTATACCTTCCAGAAAATTCTTGCCTTAGAGACAAAGTGGCGTTATCTTGTCCCCCTTCATGAGATTGTGCCTTCATAGACGAGTACAGGGATTCAACAATAGATTCTGTGCATCCTTTAGCGAGAGCGATGTCAAACGCTATACACATCTCTGGGCCCATCAAATCATACACAGTGGAGTTGACATAGAGAGATCTGTAAGAAAGCAAACTATTTTAAATACTATTTTAAATATTTTCCTAAAAATACCAAGTTTGAACTAGCGTTTTGTATGTAAACAAAAGGACATATTTCAAAGATTAGTTATTGGGCGTTAAGAGTTTAGTCCAGAGACTATTCGATGGACTACGCACACCGGGGCTTCAATTTCCGATTCAATGCGGAATATTTTATTATGGTTCGGATATCCATGGGTTCAAAATCAAAGCATGGAAATAACACATTCTGAACCATGTTTACAGAGTTTCATGCGGCTTGAATCGGACAAGGTTAAACTTGACCCTGAAAGATTTCCCTAGTCATCCGTTTTCCATGCGTATTCCTGCCTAATAACAGAGGAGACTGCGTATATATTTACCTTACAATAGCATCCTCATCGAATATGACATCGAATTCTTTCAAGGTCTTCGCTTTAGTATTAAAGGTAACTTTGAAAATCGTTTCAAGAAAGAAATCTCCTTGGTAATATGGGTCCCGTCTTCGTCGATATGAAGCTGCTTCAACCACTTGAGAAGAATATTGATATGGTTAGCCTCCCAAACAACAGACTTGACAGTATCCTTTAATTTCCCCAAGACTTTAAGCTTCAGATCATTGATATTTGAGTCGCGCAGTTTCTTGACTTGGGGTTGTTCTACAACATACGAATAAAATCGTTTAAACTTCGCCAAGCCGTATTCGATAAGTTCATCTTCGCGAGCTAAATCCGTTTTGTTTTCTTTCACTGACTTAAAGCTGAAGAATGGAGTCAAGATCCAAACAAGATAACATTTCTTGGAGCGGAGATAAACATTTTGCAATTCTTCCAGCTAGTGAAGAAGACATGTCTTTGGCATATCGACGTATATCGGATTCACAATCCTTAGGACCCCTGGATTTCATTGTCATTACTTCTGACTTACTTAATGCAGTCGATTTTACACCCGTTGAAACATAGAGCCACCCGGGCACGAGGGTTTCTCCACCAAATTTGAACTTCATCATATCCCCCATATTATCATGAAGATTTACCATCTCCTTGGGCGGATTTTTTATATCCAACGTTTGCGTAGATTCTAGCTGAACTTTTACTTTGGCAGACCATATGCTTTCCAAATCGGAACACTATGGCCCTGAAGAGCCACCAGAAAGTTAATGATTGGTTTCATTACATCAGCTAGTGCACAAATGTCAATCACGAAATCTCTTCCGCAAATTTCCCATAACTTATTTTATTTGCTCACGCTGTTTCTATTCGTATCAGCAATATTGTACTTCCTATATGTTTTCATGTAAAGGTGGTGACAACGAACTAATTTCACAAACTCTGCGTACTGAGAAGTAGTGAACCGAGTTGCACACTTTCTGCTTGTGAGTAACAGTTTTTCATCCACCTCTTTCGCGACTTTCTTAGCTGCGGCTAAACCTTTGCCACGATTATACAAATGATGAATAGCTGCTGCTCTATCAGACGATCTCTTCAAAAATTCCTTTGAATCCCCGACCTTTCCCTCTTTGAAGTTGTCAAATAAGAGATCAACCCAATGGGGGGGGGGGGGGAATCCCAAATGTTTACATCAAACTGAGAAGGCATTCTACCAAGTAATTCAAAGTCTTGTGGTAAAATCCTTAGCTTAATACTGCCCGTCATTAACATTTCCTTGCCATGACATCTTGAGGATGGAATCATCTAGATTCGGATACGCTTTTTTGAGTGTTTGGAACAATGTTTCAGCTAATTTCCTTGCAGTTGCACCATCCAAATCGCCGGCATCGTCATTAGCATCACCATCACATTCGCCGTGATACACTGACGGTGATTGAACATTAATGGCAGTTCTATTACCGTTTACCATAACAGTCAAAATGACAGCTTGAATCGTGATACGGTGTAACGTACTTTTGTCGCTGGAGACACAAAAATGTGGGGGCAATAACGTCGAAGGTAATGGAGTTGACAAATAATCTGTAACACACTCACTCATCGATGTAAATTTCAGTAGCCTTGAGCAATGGAACAAAATTTTTCCGACTATGACCGATGTCCCCCATATCGGAGCCAGTAGCACAGTGCGACACAATCATTGTTTCAAAGTGCATGGCAGCAGCCTTGGTTTCATCAACAGTTAAAGCAACACGGACCAGGTTTTTACCAACTTCTTGTGCTCTCGATTCAATACCCTTTTGAATGGATTAATACTGCAAGATATAAAAAAGGCGTCAGTGACGCGAAGTTCACTTGGTGATTATCGTATAAGGACTATTTTTTTCATAAAAATGATCCATAACTTTGAAGTCCATGGACCATGGTCTAATGCACCCATCAACGTACTCCCCGATCTCACTGAAAATATTTTTTAGAATGTATTTATAAGGAAGGAGTGAACTTTGACGGAAACCTAGTGGAATTGGCTTCATGAAATGAAAAGGAATAACTTATTAATTACTTATTTTAAAGAAAAATAGGTTTAACAATGGTACAAAGACACTTGGTCCCGAAGAATGTGTCTTTTTTAAATACTTATTTTTGATAAAAACTTTTCATTTTGAAATGATCTTAGAATACCAAAATATTTCCATGGTGAATTTATCTTTTAATTCTGCTACCTTTTTGGAAAATGTCATTTTTACTTTTTTGGGAAAAATTACATTTGAAGGTTTTTTGTTTACATTTAGTGACGTCCCTAATTTATTCAAAAAGGCTGTGCTTTGTACCAGACCTATTGGGTCAAAATTCCAGACTAAATCATTAATTTTCTATTATCAGGGTAATCGTCCTCTGATGATGACGATCCAAAAACTTCTGCTGATCATAAGTGTGATAGCTGCCCATACACTACAAAGTTTAAATGGAACCTTAAAAGACATGTAAGAACTCGTCATGGAAGCCAAAAAAATGAAGAAAAGTACCTTTGTGACCAGTGTGGAATGGTGTACAAAAGCCGTCGTGGATTCAATTACCACCTTGACATGATCCACTCGAATAAGGACAATTTTACTTGTAAAATTTGCCGGAAAAGGTATTTCTTCAAAAAGGAATTACGTGACCACGTGTTAAGGGATCTCGCGGGTGATAAACCTTATCCTTGTAAGGACTGCAAAAAACATTATTTCAGTAAATCTAATTTGATACGACATCAAAGAAGTAATTGTAACCCTATTGTAAATATTAAATCTATCATTAAATGTGGATACTGTGACAAAGTGCTCAAGCAAACATCAACAAAAAAGGACCACGAATCCGTTGTCCATGTTCATAATATTCTTGCAAAATGTGAAAAATGTGGTTGTAATTTTAAGTGGCCTATCCAAACACCGAAAGAACTGTTATTAAGATTAAATAAATCAACTAATTGTAGTAAGTAAATAAAATTATAATTATCTGTTCAGATTAAATAAATATTTCACTACTTAATCAAGCATTTCTGGATCTGAAATACCACTTCTCTTATGAGGCAAAATCTTTGATTCGTTCGTTCTGAAATATTCTCGGACGCCAAGAGCTCCCTTTGCTGATGCCCTCGACGAGGAAACGTTTCCGTTCTTTCGTTTAGGGTGTTGTTTTGCTGTCTCGTCAAATTTGTGATTTCTGGAACAAAATTTTTTAATTATATCTTAGGGGTTACTAATTACACTGTCGTTAGGATTTGATTAAAATAATGTCCCTACCTGATCTTTATCTTTTTGAGTCCTCTTGTTATATCACTAATGTCATTATCAGGAAAAGTATCCCCCTTGAAGTCGTCATATTCATGAACCTGATAAACCGTGGATTTTGCAGTCCTCATTGCGAATCCCCTGAAAAGAAATTAAAAGTAGAAAAAAGCAATCCCAATCATTGATCAATAAGATATTGTACGAACATTGTACATTCCGGTTTTTACATACGGAAACATTTGGATCCTTCTCTCTATGTTCGTGAGTAAACCTTCATAACTTTGCCAGGGAAAGCTGTTAATGTGACTTCCGTAATGACTTGAAAACTTTCCAAAATCAACAGACTGCAATAGCCATCTCCTTAGAGTTAAACGTCTATGAAGTCTTTCAGCTGAAAAATAATATAACATAAAATATTCAAAATGCTAATTTTTATATTTAAAGGAATAATGCTAATTCTTTATTTTCAAAGGAAAAAGTTATTCACATTGTGGAATACCCCTATCATCCTCAGCCGCATACCAACGGTGAATCATATTGCAGAAATCAGCTTCTGTGATGTCACCATTTCGTCTCATTTGGAGTTCAACTTTCTCGCTAAAAAAAATTTTAGCATAGGCGGCGCTTTGTTTATCTATAATATCCTCAACGATCGACCTATTCAAGTTCGTTCCGTTATTTTTCGAATCCAAAGCAACTTTCACCCACGCTTCCCGATTTATGCCGGATTCTGGTAGACCAGTTGAGCAGATCTTCGTACGAAGATTTACATGAATATGATGGGGATCAATTATTTTAAATATTGTATCCCCATTTTCTGATATATCTGGGTGGCTGTACCACTCATCCAAGTCGAAAGTTTTGCCAGATTCTTCATCAAAAATTTCGGTGCTTACTTTGTAAAGAGATCTCCATTCACTGTATCGTTCTGGAAATATACATTCAGCATATATGTCGTTTAGTACGGCCTTTGGAAACTTCTGTAGAGAAGATAAACATGCTTGTCGTAACGATTGAACATTAAATTTAACTTTACTCTCAATCTTTGAAGAATCTCCAAAGTGCTTGCTTACATAATTTGCCATCTTTGGCTTATTCCAAGATATACGGTACTCGTGGTTGCAAAACTTGTTCACACTATCATCTGAAAGAATGATTATGAGGTCATTTTTCGTGAAGGACTTATCGATTTCTGTCGCGGAAGAATGTAAACTATCTTCAATTAAACGTGCAGTTCTTCCATTCCATTTCTTAGGATTTGATTGTGTCAGTAATAATAGAAGGGACTGATAGTTAATAATAGGCCTAACTATCCGATTTTCACTTCCTTCATTCTCTAATTCAGTTATAAGCTCCGGGGTATCAGATAAGTCTGCATCGTCTTCAACAGGATGCCAATCTAACCCGATTGAGGATGAAGGAGCTACATGTATATCCATGGAAGATATTTCTTTTTCTACTTCTTTCAAAGCACAGACACAGTTTTCATCAATACCATTGAGATCATCAGGTCCTATTGCATCAAAAATTGATTCCTTAGTTGTTTGGGGTTTACGCGGCTATTTCTCTGTTTTGATACAGTATACAGAGATACCAAGAGATCCTGAGAAGTTTGTGGAAGATGTTACTTTCCTGCATATTGAAGATTTACGGTATTGGTAATTGTAGATTTGCTAAAACAAAAAAATTGGTCAAATTGGTTGATATTAGCTAAGTGTTTGATTATATTTGGTTTTGTAACCTTTTTTGCCTCTTTTGCAACGTCCTTATGTAACTGTAAAACAGTAAGAGGTCTACCACTTTTGTCTCTAACGGCAGCAGAGCACCATTGTCCATAAAAGGCAATAACTGGAACATGTAAATTCAGCTCTTTGCAATCCATTAGGACACAATTTACCATACTAACAAACTGTTCAGAGGTTACACTATATCCGTTCAATCCGTAAGCTATTGGCACAGCGTGGTCCATTTCTCCTCCTTCACGACGGTCAAGATCTGACATCATGAATATCATTACTTCGCTAGCTCTAGTTTTCGACAATTCATTTGATTCTACAAAATTCTTCTTTAAAGAAAGTAACATTTTTTCAGCATCTATCGGAATTTTAACTACATTTTTCGGTGGCCGTTGGTGCGAATAAAACACTTTCTGTTTATCTACAACATGTTCCACGTGACTACATTTCACAGCTTGAGAGGATGGAAACTCCCCTATAAATTTCACAAAATTCTGGTTGTATGACTTGATTAATTTCTTAATTTCACCCAAATTTGTTGACAATTTTGAGGGAACTTTCATATCTGTTTCACTTAAGTGAATCATCTCTTTCCATAATAATTCCCAAAGATCCTTGTTAAATGAACACTGAAATAAAGTTGAGGTTCGGATATGATAGCTTAAGAAAATACAATCCTTTTCCTGATTTGCTGCCATTTGACTAAGAATTTGGGGTACATAGTAATCAGGAATGGCATAAAAGACAGGCGTCTTATAAAATTGCTCAGTCGGGCATTTGAATTCGAAAACAAACTCTATGTTATTTTTCGATTTTCCAACACCGTCTGGGCTAACCACACCCACTATGTCATTGTCAGAATCCCTCAGAACTTCACATCCATCCTCATAGTAGTCGATAAGCGGATACATAACAGGAAGAACAACTCCGACCATTGTAGCCAGAGCATTAACTTCATTTAACCTCCCGTGTTCCATAGCATCATTTGGAGGCGTCTGGTTTACTGTAGGAGAGCGAAAATTTTTGAGATGAGATGACTGTCGTTTTAATCCATTCAATCCGATAGCGTCATACAATGTACTTCCGGTAGCAACAGCCTTTTTCCTCAACATGAACCAATCCGATGACTTTTGCTTTATGAATCTGCTGTAAATAATGGGATCCCTTTCAGGGATATTATCTTCAACTAAGCAAAAGTAGTTTGCTTGCTCATTCAAGTTAACCACTGGAACATAAAAAAGTGATTCCTTTCTATTTATTTGGGCAATCAACCTACAGATTTTGATGTTTGCATCTTCAATATTTCTTACACATTTCTCCATTTCATGGATGTGGGTATGTATAGAGCTTATAGCAAACGAAAAGCGTGATTTTTTCCAATCCCCATTACACTTATCTTTCAGTTTCTGAAACAAAATATTCCTTGAAACCAACAACTTTCTCAGATCCATTAGTCTACCACAAGATGACTTAAACACGGATAAGAGTTTGTCTTTTAGTTCTGCCTTGGTAGAATCAAGGATTGTAGTTTTTTGATTAGATGTGGAAGACAACAATGCTTCTATTAGTGACGATAGGTTTTCAATTTCCTTTAATTCATGGGCTAGCCTGTCCTTTCTTTCTTGCACCGTTGGTTTCTTTTCAAATCCAAAAAGATTTATTTCTGACAATGAATCAGTTCTGTTTCCATTAATTTTTTTGGAATCAATTGAAATTTTGAATGTTTCGTTTCCGGAGGCATTTTCTGCTAATAGCTTTAAATTGGACAAAATGCCAGGCAATTCGCGTTTCTTGTCAAAATGAATATTGCTTGGTACAATAAAATTGGGGTTGTTTTGTTTATACCCCGACATGAAACGTCTGAATTTTCCACGAAATAATATACTACCTACAGTCCAAAAACGTTGTACACAAGGGCTATATCTCATACTTCCATCCTTTTCACAAGAAAACCATTTCACTACATCAAGAAAAAGCTGATAGGCAATATTTTGAAGCGGAAATCGTTCGTCACCAACCAGCCTGAAAAAATCTTTCAGTTGCATTAGCTGATCATTTTCTTCAAGGACTTTGACTACCCGGGGCATTAGATTTATCATTTCTTGTTCAGATTCTTCTACGATATCACGAGATACATTTTCGATTCTAATAACAAAGTCACTTTATATTTCTTGGAATGTCTTACGCTTTTTAATCGGTGGATGGTAACAGCATTCGTCATCCAGCCCACTTTCTTTTATTTCAAGTACATCACCATTGTACATAAGATTATGATGCTCAGGAATTACGTCGAATAATCGTGTTTTATAACTAAGTGTTCCTTTGCTTGCACTAAGAGATAACTCCTTGATTTGGAGAGGCAAGGCTGGATGCATATCTAGGCAATGCTGCACCACGGCTTTTCATCGTTGCTTTCAACCTCTTCACATGTAAAACATTTGTAACGGGCCTGGTACGCCATAATGACGCTGAAATACATTTAAAATAAATATGAGCGAAATGATGAATGGCAAATTGATGCTGTATACACAAATGTAACGGTATATAACTGGTAAAAGTGAAGTAAAAAGAGTGTTTATATTCAACGGTACTATGGCATACCAAACGGTCTAAAAATAAGGGTCCTTGTTTGTTAAAAAGGTCCTTCTTTAGTAAAACAGGGCCCTGTTAAATAGAAACGGCCCTTATTTATTGACCAATCATAACACGTGACCTTCAAATATCCAATAAAAGATAGTTTTTATAAAGAACTAAGAAGGGCCCTTCTTTATTAAAAGGGTTACTAATTGAAGTATTCTGATTGGTCAAATAAAGAAGGATCCCTCTTTCTTAAGAAGGACCCTTCTTACTTAAAAAGAACCCTTCTTAAGAATTATTTTTCATTGGATATCTGCAGCTCCATGGGAATTAAATTGATAATAATAATAATAATAATAATAATAATAATAATAATAATAATATTTATTTCCGAAATACAAGACAATAAATACAACAGATAAAAACATCTAGACAATACAATGGTACAGACGGTAACAGACAACGGAAATCACACAGGACCTAGAAATTAGGCAAATAAGATTGTACATCTTGTACATGTGTGTACAACTAAATTAAAATTGGTCAATTAAGATTGGTCAATAAAGAAGGCCCTTCTTAGTTAAATAGAAGAAGTTTGACAAAGCAAGGAAATAAAATGTTATAGCAAAATTTTCAATTACGAATAACGAATATTACGAATATTAGGGCTGTGTTCAGTTTTTTTCCATGAAATAACTGCTTCGGTTTTCACTCAAAAAGGGGTGCAATAACCCTATAAGGGTTATTGGGGCATTTATAATTGGGTATATGACGTCATATGGTGTTCATTTGATAAATAATTATTACACTAAAATATCTATAAAGTATATTTTCACACTGATGATGAAAGTAAATTCCAGTTATGTTAACTCGGTGCTGCGGGCCTCGGGCAATAACTACTGACATATTACACTTAGAAAGCGTTTAAGAACTGTATGATGCTGTGGTGCATTTTTTTACAAAGACATCATAGAAATATTGAAGTATAGAATGGGAATTAGCCAACAACGCAATTCGGTCCCAGTACCAGACTATACAAAAAGTATGACAAAATGCCTTGAAATTTAGCACATTAGAAAATCTCGCAATGGGAGACCGGCGAAATTAGAAATAGTTAGTGCCGCTGATAGCATAAATTAAATCTGATAATTTCAAATTAAAAAAATACACATTTGGTATTTATTGAATCATTATTATAAATCATTAATTTTAACA
>JAXIUW010231508.1:0-10212 GCA_035591015.1 Cephalothrix simula
TTATAAGCGGCTCAGCTCCAGCGCGTTGATAGCGGCGCGGGGCTGATTGACTCTCGTAAACTAGAGTAACCGATTCCATGACTTTTCCGGGTTTTCTACTGATTTCGGTCAATTCCCTGACTTTTGCCACATATTGGATTCCCATAATTTTCCAGGTTTTCCAGGTTGAGTGGCCACCCTGTTTGTAAGTGACCACGTAAATGATTGGGTGCAATAATTTACACTACCTGAATTGTTAGATTTTCTAGTTGATCTACAGCATCATCAATATCGTATTTCTTGTTGATAAATTTCCTTAAAATATCAGCAAATTCTTCAATTTTTCTTCCTTGATCAGGCAGCTTATTGATGAAAGGCCTTTAAAAAATTAGAATATTCGTGGGTAATTTAGCCAGGTAAATTATGTTGTCATAACCACTTTAAGATCTATAATTAAACTTTAATCAACAACAATGCTATGATAACTTTTCCACAGTAAGTAATACAAGCTTGTAAAAGATTTTGGGCAAAAATAGAAATTTCTGTTTTGACTCGTGAAATTTCTGGCAGAAACAGGCAGAAAAAACTGCAGAAAGTCAAAATCAAAATTTCTGATTTTTGCCACCCCTTTACAAACCTGTTCTGTAGTAAAGATTCTTGTCGGTCCAATAATTCAAGTAATTCTGGTTTCGTTTTTTCATCCAAATTTCCAACATATCCTGCTCTTTCTTCTAAATTAGCCATGTACAAAATCTAAATAGAAAATAAAAAAAATATATTAACACTAAAAAATGTTAACCATTTTTCGTTTTTGCATCTGACTGTTGAGTGAATCTTTTACCCATTTTCAATCAAAACAACATGTGAAAAGAATCCATAATATTGGATTTGCCTTGGTAGATGTCTTACGGATGCCTGCCTTTATTATAAGGTGTAATAATATGTAATTTCACTATTTGACGCTGAGTTTGACTGTGAAGTGTAAGTGTTAGGTAACCATCATTTGGTTCTGGAATCTGCATCACCCACCTGCTGTTTATGATAAAAATCTTCCCATGGAGGATTGAACATGAATGGTGCCAAATATAAGTAGTTCTATACCTTGAGTTGTAACAATATAGCATGTTTGCGAGCAGTCAGGAGGAGAGGTGCACGATTGACCAAAATGGATTAGCACTCTGCTATCTACATAGGGATACCGTAACTTAAGACTAAAGAAAGCGATAAAAGTGATCAACATCATATTTTTGTCAATAGTGCACTTTTATGGTCAGGAGAGCATGACTGTGAGTGCATTTTTACATTACCGATGACTCTGTATGTTTTTTTTGCCTTCCTCTTCAGACAATCTTACAATTGTTGTTCAAATTTTGATAAGTTACAGAACACACACAAGTTAGCACGCAACCTCAGCACACAAGGTCTAGCATCGGTGGTGCAGACGGTGAGCTAGGAATCATGTGAGTGATCCAGGATCGGTACCTGGCGTCCCTCGATGGATGTCTAGCTTTAGTGGCACAGGCGGTGAGTTCGCTGGCTTTCACCTCAGTGATCCAGGATTGATACCCATAGCGTCCCCCAATATGAAGAATGCCGACTGCTTTCAAAGGTGGGCTGTGGGCTCGTATGTTAAAGATCCCTGGGGACTAACATGACTAAGAGTAGCCGAGAGGTGGTTTCCTAGGAGCTTTGTACGGCTAATTATAGGGATAAGCAGAAAGTTGACTTAGTTGAGTCTATACTCAATAGTCTATAGCATGTATAGCAGTACCAGGTATTAAATAAAAGATTCATCTCATATAACTATGTAATATGTATACACTTCGTATAGGCCAATCTTTTGACTATAGCAGTATAGTATTATTCATGATTGTTATCAGGTTATCATGGTTATTCATGTTATTCCCCCTGAACATGCTCTGAAAAACATGCTGAAAATAACTATAAGTCAATTAGAACTGGAACTAGTAAGTTACAGTTTGGTGAAAAACGAATGTAGTTTTTAACTAAGCATGCTTAGTAATAGCGCCAGCTTCTAAGTTACGCGCCCATGGTAGCCTAAGCCCTACGAAGTCAAATGGCCAGCCTGCCCCCCATTCGATCAATGATTACGCATGCATCAGGTATATAATCGTGTGCCTTTAAAATTCTGTGTTCGCAAATGACCGTTTCCGGTTATGTCACTTTTGTCCAACTCCAATCCGATAAGTATTTTGATCGTCGTATGTTATGCATCATTATACAGACTTGCGGGAGGTGTGAATGATTTCTAGCAATCTGATTTATTTGGTTGATTTCTGACCTGGGAAAATTATTTGAGCGATAAACCCAGGAGTCAAGGATGCGGTTTCATTCATTATTAAGGTAATTTTCACCTTCTTTCGTTCTTCAATCATGTGACTGCATAGGCCTGAGGCTCATTCCTGACATCCTTGGTCCCGTAATTCAATTTTATTTGCTTACCGACCAGTACGCCCATTGCAAAAGGTATTATGTACAGTATTTACATAATATACAGGGAGTAACAAAAACAAAAAAGACATACAGAAAACATAGTGCTATAACTTGGTGATATTATCAAAGATAAATCAAGGTAACGAATAATTTACTTATTATCAAACTTATGTCAAAACTCAAACTAAAAAAATAAAATTCATGCCGGCCATTTTGACTGCTAGACTGGAAATTTGCCCAACTTCCGCTCAAATCCAATATGGCCACGCCCATGAAAGTATAAAAACGTAAGAAAATTCCGTTTTTAAGTGAGAAAAACATCGTTTTGAAATATGAAAGTGGGAGAAAAGAGGTTTGTATTCCCGGCTCAAAATATCACATTTTTCAATTCTGAAAATGAGCCGGCCAGATGCGGTAAAGAGAAAATTTTCCGAAGGTCGCCTAAAAAAGGAGGGGAACGGGGTCTTTCGAGTATAGTGGTCCCGTTAAAATATCGATCGGCTTTTTTCGTCGCAATACAAAATCGACCCGTTCCCCTCCTTTTTTATTATGCCTACCGTTCTATACAGCAAAATGCCAACGAGAGCTGGTGCCCCTGAGCTGAGGCTACGCCTTAACATATTACTATTAGTTAGCGGGAAATCGGTAGACGGTACATCAAAATCAGTAACTCACCTATGTTTACTTCTTTTTCAAATTCAATTTCATTGCTTTTTCCATGTTTTTAGCTTTTTAGAAAGTCTGTTCCTAAAAACCGCTTAACATTGATAGATCGGCAATATCAGACCATATAGTTATAGTTATCAGGTTATACCGATTCGGAAAGAACCAAAATATAAGGTTTTACGGATTTGAAAAGAATCAAAATGGCGTCTTACGACAGTATCGAAAATTTTGCTTCACCTTTCAATGATATTCTTGACCGAATTGACAACGATGAAGAAAAATACAGTGGAGATGAAATTAGGAAAAAGCATAAACATAAGCATAAACACAAAGGACATAAACACAAGAAACATAAAAAGCATAAAAAGAGCAGTGCTCAAGTGAGTCCTATTTCAAATCGAAATCAAAACGTTGATCCAATTTTGATTGAAGTTCAAAATAAATATAAAATTGAAGAACAAAATCCAATTTTAGAATATGAAAATGATAGAGAGGACGGAGAAATTGAGGAAGAGATAATAGAAAACCAGGCTCGGGTTAGTGCTGTAGAAATGCTTGTTAATGCAGGTTACGGATCCAGTTCTGATGGCGGTGAACCACAGGAGCCGGAATCTCATGCAGTAAATTCTAAATTAAGAAAGTTAGAACAAAAATACAGAGAGTTTATTGAAAAGAAACATAAAAGAAAAAGTAATTCGCAGAGAGATTCACAATCCCCTGAACAATTAGAAAAAGTTTCGTCACAGGTTGGGTGGAGTGAATACTCAGAGAGACTTCAGCAAAAACCTCCTCAGGATTATTATGATACAGAAAAAAACTATTCAATTGGAAAATATAAAGAATCAAATGATTCAAAATACAATCGTTCAAGATCTCGTGAAATATATGAAAAGGAAAAAAGACTGTCACCTAACCCAGAATTACGTGATTATTATGAAAGGGAAAGATATAACCCAGAATATTATCGTGATGAAAGTAAACTTAAAGATTTAAATGTAGATAAAGGATACAGAAAGGATACAGAAGATTCAAGAAGAAAATTTGACTTACAGAGGACAGAACGAGAAAGGTATGATCGTGAACGGGAACGTACTGTTGAAACTTATTCTTCTATTCGTAATCGGGATGATGATAGGCATCATGATAGAAGTCATTCAAGGTGTCAATCAAAAGAAAATTCAAAGAGAAGTAGAGATAGGGAGCGTGGTAAAGATCGTGATTATTATCAAGACTCAAGGAGACGTGACAGAGGCCGTAGGAGTCGATCACATGATCGGAGACAAAATGGAAGAGAAAAACTGAAAAAAGAAGATGACAAATTCAAGGGTACCTTGTCTGAGGGATTGGCATTAGAAGAATCAGATGATGAGCCTCTTAACATTGAAATTCCTGATGAAGAAGAAGATGAAGATGCTATAATAGAACGTAGGCGCATGCAGAGGCAAGCCATTTTAGAATACGTATCTGAGATGGAAAAAGTAAAACAAGTAAACCAGAAAGAACCTGAAACAGTTAGGTCACCAAGTCCAGTTAGTCCTGTTAAAGTTTCATTAAGTCCTACTCCTAGTGCAAAATCAGAAGAGAGTAAATCTAAGAAGAAGAAGAAAAAACGTTCAAATGATAGTCCCAAAAGAAAGCGATCTCTGACTCCTAAAAGAAAGCATTCCCCATCTCCAAAAAGAAAACGATCTCCGAGCCCTCGACAAAAGCAATCACATAACCCACGAAACAAAAGAGGTCCAAAACAAAAAAGGCATGGAAGTTTTGATTCTGTTGATGACTATCGATCTAGAAGTCCAGTATCAAGAAGCCGTAGTCCAATTTTGAGCAGAAACCGCAAAAGTGATAGCAAGAGAACATTAGAAAAACAAGGTAGACAACAAAAGAGACGTAGTAGCAGCAGTTCAAGCTATTCCAATATGAGGAAAAAGAGGAATAAGCATCGAGATTCAAGTAGTAGTTCAGCAGCTAATTCAGACTCTAGTGTTACATCAGTTAGTAGTGCTGCTTCAGAATCTGATAATGAAGATATCAAAGTGCCTGATTTATCCAAGGATGAGAACTTTGATTGGGAGTCTTTAATTAATGAAAAAGTCAGATACCTTGTACAAGACACCAAAACATCAAAGCCGAAAGTTGCCTCATTTGATATCTTTGCTGAAGGTGATGCTGTTTTTGACGAGGCGCACGTCAATAGTCCTGGTAATGCTATGCTTCATGGTGGTTATGAAAATCCAGCTCTTACTGATAACTGGGATGATGCGGAGGGCTATTATCGTGTGCGAATAGGTGAAAGTCTAGATAAGAGATATGCAGTTTATGGTTATACAGGACAAGGAATGTTCAGTAATGTTGTTCGGGCAAGGGATGCTGCTCGCGGAAATCAGGATGTTGCAATCAAAATCATTCGAAATAATGAAATGATGCACAAAACTGGATTAAAAGAATTAGAGTTTCTGAAGAAATTAAATGATGCCGATCGAGATGACCGATTTCATTGTTTAAGACTTTTCAGAAGCTTTTTTCACAAAAATCATCTGTGTTTGGTTTTTGAACCCCTAAGCATGAATCTAAGAGAAGTATTTAAGAAGTATGGAAAAAATGTTGGCCTCCACATAAAAGCAGTTCGTTCATATACGCAGCAGTTATTGCTTGCCCTCAAACTTTTAAAAAAATGCAGCTTACTCCATGCTGATATTAAGCCAGATAACATTTTAGTTAACGAATCTAAACTTGTTTTAAAGTTATGTGATTTTGGATCAGCGTCTCATATATCTGATAATGATATTACGCCGTATTTAGTCAGTAGATTTTACCGTGCTCCAGAAATAATAATGGGAATGGTGTACGACTATAATATTGACTTGTGGTCAGCAGGAGTAACGATTTACGAATTATACACTGGAAGGATTATGTTTCCTGGTAAGACGAATAATGAAATGCTTAAACTCATGATGGATTGGAAGGGTAAGATGCCCAATAAAATAATTAGGAAAGGCATGTTCAGAGAAAAACATTTTGACAATAGTTTTAATTTTCTCTACCACGAAGTGGATAAAGTTACCCATCGGGAGAAAATTTCCGTATTCAGTACAATTAATCCAACTAAAGATCTTTTAGCAGAATTGATCGGATATCAACGGTTACCAGAAGATCAACTGAAGAAAGTCCACCAACTCAAAGACTTTTTGGACAAAATTCTTATGCTTGATCCAATGAAACGAATATCGATAAATCAAGCATTAGCCCACCCTTTCATTCAAGAACGAATTTAGTTTGACATTTTAATCAGATTAGTGAATTAAGTGAACTGAACAATTTGACTAATATTTTTTATCTGACTTATGTCTTTTTGGTGATCTTGTTTTATAAAATTAGTGACTGATGCTTTTTTTTAAAGTCAATTATGAACAATTTTCTCCTAAAATGTACCAGCAATAAGGTACCTCTCAAGGTTATTTATTCTTTCCATGTATTTACAGTCAGCTCGCCTATTCCAGGTCAGCCCTATTCCTAATCACCTCAATAAACTTCTTCCCATAACTTTTGAAATAGGCATTGAAACCATGATCATGGAACATCAATTTGAAATATACGATATAAAAGATAACTCGTAAAATTGACCAGTCAAACTTTCGGTGTTCAAAACTTTGATTAATTTGAAAATGAAAGCCGATTTTTTAAAACAGAATAGGCGAGTTGACTGTAAATTGCCAGTGTATTTTTTACATCACAGAAAATTTAAACTCTCGATTGCTAGAATTAGAAAGGTTTTAGTACATTAAGCTCGTGTATTTCGGATAGACTTTTTCCATTCGAAACAGGTTGATTTTGTTGATATAAAATCTTTCAAATACTAAAAAAATTATCTATTTACACTAATGAAAATTATTTATAATCCTGCGCAGAAAATCCTTCAAATTAAATCAAATTTGCAAGAATGTTATGTTTGAAATAATGTCTTATTGTATTGTTTTTAATACTTCTGTGGAGATGATCCGGAATTGGCCGATCCAGATTGTACTAACTGATTGTGCCATAGATATGAATGAATTTTGTTCCATTTTAGTGAAATAAGTATGACTTAAGTTTTTATTTCATTCAATTGAACATGGCCCATCGTTGCACGTGTGTAAAATAATTTTTGCACTGGTTATTATTGTCCTTTTAATTAAAATCAAATATTATCCATTATCAACAGCAAATGTTCCATAAACCGTATATTTCACCCAAGTATTATAATTTTTATACCATGTTAGAATTATGCGTATATCTGTGATATACCAACACTTATACTGCACAATTTTTGATAAACTGCACTGATGTTAGAAAAATCTAACAGTCATGGTATAAAACTGTTGTGACAACACTTTATTCTAGTGTATACTGCTACTTGCTAATCTTGAAGTTAGAATCTATTCTCCGTGCCTGAATATTGTTAGAGGGGCTGTCGGAATTAACGTCTATTTTAGGAATTAGCAGTATTACATTCATTAACTGGCACTAGTTTCATTTGTTTATTATGTATATGTTGTACATAAAAAAGATATTACGGACAGCTTGGGACCTAAGTGTCCGTAATTGCGGGGTGTCCGCAATAGCGGGACTCGAGAAAAAATTACCCCCCCCCCTCAAATCAATAGAAGTACTAGCATCTCGGACATTACTTTTTACTGTGGTGTTAAAGCCATTTTACGCTTGTTGATCGGAGTAATAAACAAGACTGTCTATTATGTGTGGCTAAAGACAGCTGTGTCCGCAATTCGGGATACAACTGTAGTCTTGGGACTTAATTTATTGTCCGTAATTCCGAAGTGTCCGTAATTGTGAGTCAATGCATTGTACAAATATACATGTATATAAATCTTCCGGGACCGGACAAAAGTATTCTTATTTCTGAGGTTCCGTAATTATGAGTGTCCGTACGTAATTCGGGGTTCTACTGGAATTTTATTGGATAAAAGAACCTGGTTCCTTATTGTCCTAATATTTTTTATGTGAACTAGTCAGTCGTTAGCGTTTATTTTTTCGACAAAATTAAATTAGACTTCATAACTAAGGCATGAATTGCTTAAAAGGTTTTTTATGCCTTACCTTTTATAGTTATATAATCAACGTAAGCCAATTGTCAAAAGGCAACTTAAGCGCCTAGCAACTAAAATTTTTACGGGTGCAATAGGGTAACCTGCATCACGTAAAATTATCGTTCCAATAAAAACGAATAGAGCATTTTTTACTTGGTTTGTATTTGTACATATGGTCACATGTTATTTACTCTATTATTTGCTTTGTACAGTTTTTACTCCATAATATGTGTATTGATCAGTTTGTTGATTAGGGTTATATAGTTAGGGCTTATATACACAATTGGATGAGGAATCCCCCCGTCGATACCTAATAACTCGTTACATTCCTGGGGGTGTTTTTAAAAATATCTACCTCTAACTTGTCAAGAATTTCCATTCCTATGGTCGTGATGAATCGAAGATGTTTGCCAATTCATTCTTAGCAAATCACACATATACTGTGTTCCTATGTGCAAAAAGGCCTCTGTTGATCTGCCATCATAATGTACCTTGGATGGTACATCACAGTCAAAATCGTCAAATTTTTTCATGTAAAACTCCATTATTGCGTCTTTGGTTTAGCTATTCATGAAATTGTTTTAGGGTGTATCCTTCGTATCCGACCAATTTGTCCAAATTTTGTACCACGCCATTCAATAGGACTTCTACCCTATTTCGATTCCAAAAAAATGTAAAAAAATAATTCGGTTTCCTTTTAATCTCGACGGGTTTGGCGAAAACTTGCCATTTTTACAACTAATTTTTTATTCGATTGTGTACATAATATAAAACATTAACTTTTTTTCATGTTATTATCTGGTTATATATAGAATGCTAATTAAGCTGTAGGATTTGGGAATTTTCTATCTAGAAATTCAAAACACTGTACTGATTGCGGATATGGAAAATCTTTTTTATCACAAATTATGATTTAAAAGGCAAATATTTGTTATAGCCATATTTTGATTATTTAATGGTAGCTTCATGTAATAAAAAATCATAAAATATTATGTTATATTCTTTGTATTCTTCCATGTATAGAGCTTTATACATTTTGTAAGTTGCACATTCACAAGTCGCGAATTTTGACTTGCAGTTATGCGATTCGCGGCTTATAGTTACGCTATTCGCAAGTTGCGAATCATTTTGCGACTTCTTAAAATTTTTACAGCTTACCTGAGCTTACGGATATGTAAATTGCGGACATGCAAATTGCGTATTCCCTAACTCGCTGATGTTGCGAATGTGTAAGTTGTAAAATTTTACCAAACCTAAGCAAAAACCTCACTTCCCGTGACGTAAACGTGTCATAAGTTAAATCTATCATCTTTTGAGTGGAAAAACGGTGCCAAAATATATTTCAAATATCGTAGATTCATTTCTGATCACCAAAATCACTCATTTCCCTTTTTTTAAAGAGAAATCTGATGCCCAAAAATTGTATTTATGGGTAGGAAGTGAGGTTTTAGGTGGTTTCTACACAGTAGCAAATCGCGTATCCGTAAGTTGCGAAATTCGTACATACATGTACGCCTTGATTGCGTATCTCCCAAGTCGCATATTCACTAACTTGAGTTTTTGGTACGCAATTTACGACTTGCAGACGCACAGTTAGGTCTTGGGGCCGAATTGACGGATACGGGACGCATGAAAATTAGACTCGTAGATGCGCTACTCGGGGATATACGAATCGCATAATATTCCTTAAATTGCAGATACATGGTCGCGAATTACGAATGTACAGTCAGGTCTTCGTCAAATTTTACAACTTACGGATATGCAGCTTTTTTACTTGCGAATGTGAATAACATATCTTACAGATAAGAGATTCGCGATCTACAGATGTATGGCCAGATCCCGGGTTCGCGATCTACAGATAGATGGCCAGGTAAAATTTGACCAAGATGCATGTCGCGAATCTGGTATCTCCATGTTATGTAATGCGCAATATTGTATATTAGAATAATAAAATTAAAAATTCTGAAATATTATACATACATGAAATGATGGAGAAAGTGTTAAGGAAAAATGAGAATAGAAGGAAAAA
>JAXIUW010231619.1:0-10210 GCA_035591015.1 Cephalothrix simula
CCATTGCACCATCCAAAAAGCATAGTGAGAATTTCCCCCACCACATGATACACCTCCCCCTCTATCTACTGGTCTATCAGGTTAGATCGAAATTACCTAAATTAGGTTGTTTAGCTTATTGAGCGTACTAATGACGCAAATCTCGGGTTCTTAGTAATATCAGGTAACCCGCGGGGTTGAGTCAAAAGTCACATGATCCCCATTCTGGTACCCCTCGCCCGGCTACGCTGGGTATCCAGGCGAGGGGTACCAGAATGCATGATCACATATGAGCCTGGACATAAATTAATCCAGTGGTGGCTATTTTTGACCTAGGAACCCGGTATTTGGGCCATTGTTATGCGTTGTATGTCAAACAACGTATTGAAGCAATTTTTGGTCTACCCGAACGATTCTGGACGTTCTCTTATCCGACCACTACAAACGGGACTTAGTATGTTTTGCACATTTGGTGCCACCACTCCCCACCAGGCGGGCAAAAAATTAAAAACCCCTCTTGCTGTGTAACGTTTCATACTCTTTCCAAACATTTATAGGGTTAAGGGGTTCCAATTCCCAATTCCAAAGGGGTACCAAAAGTTACCCAAATACCCCTGATTAGGTATATGTATACTCTTTTAATGAACAACAAAATTTTTGCAATTAAATATGCGTGATCTTACCTTGCAAGTAGGACAATGTATAATTGGTATCGGAGTACCCCAGTATCTCTGTCTTGAAACTAACCAATCATTTAATCGTGAGCTCATCCTAAATCCACCATAACCATTTTTCTAAAAAAAGATAGCCATTAATTGACAATTATAGATTACCCCAAACTACTGTAAAGCGAGATATTTTCTAGTCTGCTATAGGAGACTAATGTTCTCTCCCCCCCCCCCCTTTCGATCGTTTGTATTCACAGATACAAACCTGTTAGTTCACTACGGTAGATATATTCGCGGGTACTAGAATTCGATTTTGACATGTTCGCGGTTATAAATTTTCGCGGATTTCCAATTTTTTTATCTATTTTCGCGGATTCTAAATTTTTACCATCAAATGTTTTATCAAGCATTTTACTCTCTATTATGGTCAACACGGCTCAGTGACCAAAGACACTCACGTACTAATGGTGTTATAGACAAATTAATTCACCGTGAATGATTTGTTAGTGATTTTAATCGTAATAAAGTAAAATTAATTGAAAACAAGGCAGTGATGGATCAGACAATGGATCAAGTGAACATTAAATAGTCGATGAGGGCTTCATGTTATAAAGTCTTGAAAATTTGTATGCAGAAGCCTAGAAAAGTTGGATTAAATTTTCGCGGAGATTAATTTTCGCTGACAAGGCATACCGCGAAAAAAAGTACCCGCGAACAATTTCTCGCTTTACAGTATGCTATAATAAGGTAACCAGCAGAGGAGCTGATCTAAATGACATTCAAATAGACCTCCCTTTCTTTAGCCACTATAGAAAAAAATTACGATAAATTTAGCATGATTTTCTTACCTTAGATTCAGCGAGAACAGCTTCAAATGCATTCTTCTTAGTTAAACCTGTAAACTTTAAATTTTGTAACTTTAATAATTTAAAAACAAAAAATCTTCGACACAAAAATATTGTTCTGCTTGATAAGTACCTGCTCTGAATTTACCATTTCTGATTTTTTTATATTATATACGTTTCGGTAACTTAAGGAGAACTTATCTGCCACGCTTTTATCTGTATCACTAACTGAAGGAATACCTAAAAATAAAAAAGAATAAAATAAAAATAATTCTTTTTTTAAAAGTGGAATATTAAAAGATTTACAAACCTAGTTTTGTATCGTTGTATTTATCAAAATCCACTTTTTTTGAAACAATTAAAGGAATTCGGTTTCCAGTGAACGGATTTGTAGCATTAAGCGATAGCAAAATATCTGAAAAAATTAAAGTTGTAGTGATAAAATACAATCTAAACGAAATAAAGAGAAACAACACATACTTCTATTAAAGAGGCTCTTTTTGGGGGTAGTGGATTTCACGCACCTCACTGTTTCACCCTAATCTCACTGTTCGCGATCGTTTTTAGACCAATTTCACTGTTCACGCATTTTTAGGACGTTGCTCACAGAAGAAACAGTTTTTATAATAAATAATATTAAAACACCATTTTAGTTGGAAAAAATGCGACTAATATCAATATTTTGTGGTAAATACAGGCATTTGGTTATGATACAGGCAAATCAAATTATCGATTTCTTACTGTTTCCGTTCGGGTTTGTTTCGCGATTCACTTTTTGATGTCATGCTCATTGCTCACACATGACAATAAGCTCTGCTCACAGCTCATTGATTGATAATTTGGCATTCTCACTGCTCACTGCATGCTTGTTTTGCATGCTCACTGCTCACTGTATGAGTTTTGGTGTGCTCACTGCTCACACTTAAGACATCCCCTCATTCTCACTGCCCGTTGGAACCCCAAAAAGAGCCTTATTTTAAAAACATATACTGTATTTCGAATAAAAGAAAATAATTACGTGTAAAAAAGCAAATCCACGAGATCAGAGAAACTTCTTTTTAAAAATCACGTTAGATAACAATTTTGAATTAATTGATGACAAACATACAATTAATTATGCCAAAGCAATTGAAATTTTAGTAGGTTAAAAAAAACCTTCGTTCTTATACCCCCCTCGCTGTGTATTTTTACGGTATCCTGTCGTTCACTAGAGTATCGAATTTTTTAAGCATTCTTGAATTAGGAATAGGATCTATGATTTCGTAAATTTTTCAAGTTTCGTAAGTTTTTCAAGTTTTTCTGTGTTTTTCTCAATGGTATACGGTACTTACACAATTTGTACTTATGATAAAGGAGCATGTTTACCTACCTTCTTTATCATCTGGTCCAATAGACTTCTGAAAATATTATAGCAGCTTGTAAACATACACGTACAAGGCATTAAGGGGTGGGGGGATTCGTCAGTCAAACTCAGATAACTAGCGTAATTGGGTTACAATCTGGGTCTTGATACCCACTACCCAACTGACGTCAGATAAATTTTGGATAAAAATGTATTGACATTCACCACCCAAGTCAGAAAAGGTTTTGGGCAAAATTTCCTTTACACCACCCAATTACCAAATTAATCTGACGTCAGATAAAATTTTGGACAAAATTTTCTTGAGACCACCAATTTATCTGTCAGTTAATTTTTTAGGTCATTTGACAAGCCCGGTGTCCGAGTTTGACTGACCCCTATTATATAAATTTTTTTCAGAATATTTTCCCCAAAATCGATTTGCTTTAGTCTGTTTTAAAAGACCGTTGATCACCCCCCCCTTTTTCCGGAGTGCGCGACAGGGTGGAGCTAAGGTGAGGTAACGTTTATTGAAATAAACTAGATTTGCTTTTGAGACAAGTGAAACAATTTGAGTACTGCGTCGAGTATTGGTCTCGTAGCTCCGCGGTACTACGCCATGTGTGAGCTTTCGGGGTACATTTGTACAGACATGCGCTTAGACGCTGTTGTAACGGTCCCCCGGTGTTCAGTCCATCAACAAATATTAGGAAGGACAATAAAAGCCAATAGCTAGTCGTTGGCATAGTTCCAGTGCAATTTTTCAGGAGAGCCAAAAAAACACCTCCAAATTGGAATTAAAAATCAGGAAAAGAATATTTTTCAGTATCGATTGATGAAACTGATGAAAAATATCATTATTTTAATTTATGGTTTAAATATACTCTGTTCATAGCGTGATTTAACGGCAAAAAGCACTTAGTACACTTTAGAACAACAAATATTTTAGAACCGTTTTTGTTCTAAAGTATCCTAAGTGTAACGGTTTTTTATATTGTTTGAACCTTAGAATCGATTTCCAAGCAAAACTACAGCGAGTGTCACACTCGGTTTACATATACAATGTTCAAAGCGTGATTTAACGGCAAAAAGCACTTAGTACACTTCAGAATAACAAATACTTCAGAACCGTTTTTGTTCTAAAGTATCCTAAGCGTAACGGTTTTTTATATTGTTTAACCTTAGAATCTATTTCCAAGCCAAACTACAACGAGTGTCACACTTGGTTTACATATACAATGTTCAAAGCGTGATTTAACGGCAAAAAGCACTTAGTACACTTTAGAACAACAAATATTTTAGAACCGTTTTTGTTCTAAATTATCCTAAGTGTAACGGTTTTTCATATTGTTTAACCTTAGAATCTATTTCCAAGCAAAACTACAGCGAGTGTCACACTCGGATTACATATACAATGTTCAAAGCGTGATTTAACGGCAAAAAGCACTTAGTACATTTTAGAACAAGATTATTATTGTTCGTTCTAAAGTGTACTAAGTGCTTTTTTCGTTCTAAAGTGTACTAACTGTAGCGATTTCTTATTTGTTCGTTCTTGGATTCCCTTTACATGTAAAAGTAGGCAAAGATGAAAATTACAATAGTGTAACTAATTTTACATATGCCAGTGTATACTGATCATATTTTATGTTTATAGCATGATTCAACGGCTATAAGACCAAAAATAATGTCACTTAGTGCAGTTTAGAACAAAAAATTATTTTGTGTGCACTTAGTACACTTTAGAGCTGAATCAAAAAACATATAACGAAGCTGCATATAATAAGAGTAATTTTTACAGAAAAGGTGCCAAATGGCTATTTAATTACCATTAAATAAAAAAATGATTTTTCAAAAATATGCATTTAGGACACTTTAGAACTAGGCCAACGTAGTGTCTCCCTAAAGTTTGTAACCTTTCTGACCTCACCTCTATACAAATATATTTGTTTTACCTTATAATACTCCTTTTTATTTAGAAAGTGTTCAGGGCTTAGTATGATATGTGACACACCACAAATTGCTTCTGGGTTTGATGTGAATACAGATAGTGGTTCTTCAAGCTTCTGATTATCGATACCATTCTAAAAAAAGAATATCATATCTGTGCAACAAATAACGTTACGGTCGTACTCGTTTGTGCATTGTACCAGAAAATTACACAAGTAAATGTCAATGTAATCAAGAAGTATGACTCTATAAAATCTAGTGTTAATTTATAAGCAGTAGATTTCACATTTTTTCATGATTCGAATTACCCATAGTGGAAAGTTTTGTTTCTTGCCCTTGTGTCCCACGTCGCTGTCGCGAAAGGTGTTTTGGTCTTTATGCATTGCTTTTCAATACGGAATTGTATGATAACTAAATGTCTTTCAATTCTGAGAAATTGCCGCTTACCAAAAAAGGTCATTCCAATTCTTTATCACCTTTACAGTCTGGGCTTGTGCATACAGGCCGCCAGAAGATAAAACTTGGTTGTCCCTATCCAACGGATAAAACCAAATTATCTATGTACTAGACTCAAGCCCCCTACTGGCCTTTGCCAAACCAGAGCAATAAATTACTCTGTGATGAAAATTTATGACAAAAAGTATATTGTTTGACATGATATGATCTCAACACCTAAAAATTTCCTGAAGAGAGATTTTATATGTTCAGCTTAACCTTATGTCCTCTTCTGTTTCAAAATTACACCATGATCCGCAACTAAACATGCTGTTCTTCGAAAATGTCAGAATTTGGTATAACAATATTTAATGCTTTCATGGGTTCAGAATAAGTTTTTGTGTAATTAATTTCCTCATTATGGTCGTTGAATAAGGTCTGTGAATCTTGTTTTTTTTATTATAAAGATAAATATGATTAGAAAGACAGATATGTTTAGAGCACAGGCCATTTATTCCCAGTTTCAGGCGAGTGTAAAAACTATAAACTGTAACATTTTTTTCAGATTCAAAGATACTTGTATGCGGATCTTGTGGTAAAACATATGCAAGAAAACAGAGTCTGGTAAGACATGAACGAAAAGCACACAATCCCAACACCCCATTTTATGCTCTGTGTGAAAAAAGGTTCGGAGATAAATACGAACTTCAGAAACATATAGATGCTGCGCACTTAAATATTCCTGCTCCGTTTGCTTTGAGAGAGCATGCGCTTGGTCATAAAAGGCAACTAATGTGCAAGGGATGTGGTTTGAAATTTAGCTACAGAGGAACACATTTTAGACACCAGAAAAAGTGCCAAAATGTTGCTTTAACTTCCCCAAATGTTTGAAAGGAACTACATGTAATAAAAAAGCTGGGCCTCATTGGGGAAATTGGTTTGCTATTTGGCCAATTTTCTCAAGCGTAAAGAGTAAAAAGCGAAAAAAACTAAAGACTAAAGAGTTATTTTCCTAATCAGAAAACTACTATAAACCACCCTCCTTGAGGCGAATTAACTCAAAATATGAAAAAGATTATGTCGAGTGAGCTCCTGCTTCCCAAAGACCGTCAACCAGTTTCACTGACGAAAGTTGACGCCAGTGAGCCCCAAAACTCCCAAAACGAAGACCAGCCTCAAAATGACGATCAAAATTGTGAAGAAAACCCGAGCTCACTTAGATGCGGATTAACAAACCTTGGAAAAAAACACATGTTTTATCATGTGTACGTTCAACTTTTGAGCCAGTCACAAAAATTGAGAAGACTGTAACAGAACCCAAGTCATGGATCAATGCCTTACTGAGTCTACAAAATCAGATGTCATTAACAAAGCTGGCAAACCCAGGGCCATTCCTCACAGCAGTGCTCACAGCTATTTCAAAACATTATCCGCATTTCTGTGACAAAAGACAGCATGATGCGCATAAATTCCTCTCAAGTTCTCAACTATGTTACCTAGCTCCAACCAAGAAGAACGCCAAGACGAACCAATCGAAAAGTACCTCCTTCAAGACTACGGAACTCAGAATGCGAGGGAAGTGGTGGTGGATGATCTACTCAACAATAATTCGAAATGGTACAGCACATCTGTATGGCGCCAATAAAACTAGTTTAATCCCAAGCACCAGTTCTAAGTCTGTGGCCTCCATATCAGTAACCTGTTTACAAATGCACCTGAGCTCGGGCATCCCGAGATCTGCTGGTGTTAAAAGCCATGAGGACAGATGCCGAGCAAAACCTGGAGCAAGGATGGTTCCTTTATATCTATCAAATTCCGGAAGTGTGTATAACATGTAAAAATGTCGTTTAGGTTCCGAGGTTGATAGACAGCGAAGATTTATAGGTCGGCACTCTGATTGGTCAATTGGTTCAATGAATCATATAACAATTCTTATTATTAATTAATACCTACCCTTCTGATTTTGTTCTATAGTGATTAAGTCATGTCGATAGTACTCCTCCAGAGAGATAGACCGCTCGCCTTCGGATCGCGGCCTATCTATCTATCAGAGTACTATCGACATGACTAAATCACTATAGAACAAAATCAGAGGGGTGTTCATCCTTTTATATGATGAATAAACACTTTTTGTCTCATTTTTGGCCAGTTTGTTGTATATATTAGACGGTCTACGTGTTGAATGCGATTTTGTAAGGTAGGAGGATGAAAGACTATGAAATTCCTGAAGTCGACAGACTATGCAATTCTGGAAGTCGACAGACTATGAAGATTTCGAAAGTATGCGGATCTTGTGGAAAAACCTATGCAAGAAAACAGAGTCTGGTAAGGCATGAAAGAAAAGCACACAATTCCAACCCCATTGCATGCTCTCTGTGTGAAAAAAGGTTCGGAGATAAATACGAACTTCAGAAACATATAGATGCTGCGCACTTAAATATTCCTGCTCCGTTTGCTTTGAGAGAGCATGCGCTTGGTCATAAAAGGCAACTAATGTGCAAGGGATGTGGTTTGAAATTTAGCTACAGAGGAACACATTTTAGACACCAGAAAAAGTGCCAAAATGTTGCTTTAACTTCCCCAAATGTTTGAAAGGAACTACATGTAATAAAAAAGCTGGGCCTCATTGGGGAAATTGGTTTGCTATTTGGCCAATTTTCTCAAGCGTAAAGAGTAAAAAGCGAAAAAAACTAAAGACTAAAGAGTTATTTTCCTAATCAGAAAACTACTATAAACCACCCTCCTTGAGGCGAATTAACTCAAAATATGAAAAAGATTATGTCGAGTGAGCTCCTGCTTCCCAAAGACCGTCAACCAGTTTCACTGACGAAAGTTGACGCCAGTGAGCCCCAAAACTCCCAAAACGAAGACCAGCCTCAAAATGACGATCAAAATTGTGAAGAAAACCCGAGCTCACTTAGATGCGGATTAACAAACCTTGGAAAAAAACACATGTTTTATCATGTGTACGTTCAACTTTTGAGCCAGTCACAAAAATTGAGAAGACTGTAACAGAACCCAAGTCATGGATCAATGCCTTACTGAGTCTACAAAATCAGATGTCATTAACAAAGCTGGCAAACCCAGGGCCATTCCTCACAGCAGTGCTCACAGCTATTTCAAAACATTATCCGCATTTCTGTGACAAAAGACAGCATGATGCGCATAAATTCCTCTCAAGTTCTCAACTATGTTACCTAGCTCCAACCAAGAAGAACGCCAAGACGAACCAATCGAAAAGTACCTCCTTCAAGACTACGGAACTCAGAATGCGAGGGAAGTGGTGGTGGATGATCTACTCAACAATAATTCGAAATGGTACAGCACATCTGTATGGCGCCAATAAAACTAGTTTAATCCCAAGCACCAGTTCTAAGTCTGTGGCCTCCATATCAGTAACCTGTTTACAAATGCACCTGAGCTCGGGCATCCCGAGATCTGCTGGTGTTAAAAGCCATGAGGACAGATGCCGAGCAAAACCTGGAGCAAGGATGGTTCCTTTATATCTATCAAATTCCGGAAGTGTGTATAACATGTAAAAATGTCGTTTAGGTTCCGAGGTTGATAGACAGCGAAGATTTATAGGTCGGCACTCTGATTGGTCAATTGGTTCAATGAATCATATAACAATTCTTATTATTAATTAATACCTACCCTTCTGATTTTGTTCTATAGTGATTAAGTCATGTCGATAGTACTCCTCCAGAGAGATAGACCGCTCGCCTTCGGATCGCGGCCTATCTATCTATCAGAGTACTATCGACATGACTAAATCACTATAGAACAAAATCAGAGGGGTGTTCATCCTTTTATATGATGAATAAACACTTTTTGTCTCATTTTTGGCCAGTTTGTTGTATATATTAGACGGTCTACGTGTTGAATGCGATTTTGTAAGGTAGGAGGATGAAAGACTATGAAATTCCTGAAGTCGACAGACTATGCAATTCTGGAAGTCGACAGACTATGAAGATTTCGAAAGTATGCGGATCTTGTGGAAAAACCTATGCAAGAAAACAGAGTCTGGTAAGGCATGAAAGAAAAGCACACAATTCCAACCCCATTGCATGCTCTCTGTGTGAAAAAAGGTTCGGAGATAAATACGAACTTCAGAACAATATAGATGCTGCGAATTTAAATATTCCTGCTTCGTTTGCTTTGAGAGAGCATGCGCTTGGTGATAAAAGGCAACTGATGTGCCAGGGATGTGGTTTGAAATTTTTAGACACTAGAAAAAGTGCGAAAATGTTGCTTAAAGTTCCCCAAATGTTTTAAAAGGAACTAATAAAAAAGCTTTTTATTATATAAATAAATACCATTCTGATTTTGTTCTATAGTGATTTAGTCATGTCGATAGTACACCTCTAGAGAGAGAGAGAGAGAGATAGACCGCTCGCCTTCGGATCGCGGCCTATCTATCTATCGGAGTACTATCCAAATGACTAAATTATCATAGAACAAAATCAGAGGGGTATCAATTATTTTATATGATGAATATACTCTTTTTGTCTCATTTAGTATACTAGTATATTAGACGGTCTACGCGTTGAATGGGATGGGAAATAAAGGTAGGAGGACGACAGACTACGAAATTCCGGAAGTCGACAGACTATGAAATTCTGGAAGTCGACAGACTATGAAGATTCTGGAAGTGTTCATAAAGAGGTTGACAGACTATGAAGATTTAGATGTCTAGTATTGCGGCGTTCTGATTGGTCAATTTGTTCAATGAATCATATAATGTTGTTTTAATGCCTGCTTTTACTATAAATGAAAAAAAATTTCAACAATACTAAATTCAAGATGTCACCTTTGTTGTTTATACATGTAAAACAAATGAAAATATTTCACCATTGGAATATGAGTTAATTGTGGTAATGTTTTCCGAGTCATGTCCAGAGCTTTTCGCGTTCCGCGAGCTATGAAACCGCGAATTGAAAATCTTTTCGCATTCTGCAAGTCGCGAATTGTAAAACCGCGAATCGCGAATTACATGT